>JAPMOB010213038.1:0-11661 GCA_029875015.1 Lepomis gibbosus | reverse complement strand
GTGTGCATTCATACCCAATGGTATGTAGACATGACATGCCTCTCTCTGTCATCTCCTGGGAGAGGCAGCTTTAGTACCACACACACACAAACACACACACACACACACTACCCAACAATCAGTGACTTATATTCCTGCAGTGCCGCTCTGTTACTGTTGGGACATGTTAGTAGTAAGCGTGTATGTGGGTGCGTGTGTGTGTATTCAGTACACAGTATGGACATCAATATTGAAGCACACACAGAGCTGCTGGCAATAAAGTTGTGTTATTAAAACCCTCATGTTATGTGAGCCTAATGGGATTGTACCATAATGCTTGCTTATGAAGATGTAAATGGTGCTGTGTGGGACTAGTTTACATAGCTGTTATTATTTTTGTGTGTTTAAATGACAGAAAAACAACCGTTGCTTGTCTGTTTGGAATAAATAGGTTCCCCTGTGTTCATAAAAACACAATTTTCTATGAACAGTTATAAGGTTATCTCTGTAGGAGAGCGTGTATAATATTGCTTTGGAACTTGACCTTTCACTCATGTTTAAACCACAGCTTCAGTATGTCTTGTGTTTATTTGAAGTACTGTAATATGAAGCCCTCTAGTTCCTTTATAGGGTCACACTGGAGTCTCCGTTCTTTGACCTGCAGGTGTTCAGACGGCGTGGGAGGAAGAACGTCCTGGATCAATGTGCTGACCAGCAATTCCACACTTTAATGTGCATCTGAAAAAAAGAAGGAATGCATCACCATTATGTATCTCAGTGCCGATTGACGGTGTTGGGAAGTTTTATCTCACATGAAAATTTCTTGGTACTCCAACATGGTTAGAAGCTAGTACAAAGTCTTGCTTGCATTTGCATGTAGGGGGACTTACAAAACTAATATTTAAATAAACCATATGTCAAAGTGTTATTTCTTCCCACAAAAGTTGTCTTTCCTTGTCCGCCATACTCTTGAGGCCTGATAAACTAGTGACAAGCTAGCAAGATTAGAGTGTAAATGAATCAGCAGATTCCATTTCATTGGAATGTTTGTAGTTTGCAGTAAAACTTCCTTTAAATTGTCGTGTTGATTCACACTGTTATTTTGCTGTCATCAGGCTAATCATGCGATGCTTAAAAGAATCCATGACTTGGTGGTGATCTACTTAGTTTTTGGCCTTTGTCTCCAAGTTCTTGCTCATGGTGGGAATTGATGTGTCTCTCTTAATTTTATAACAAAGAGAATGGTCTAGACCTGCTCTGAAAAGAGCAATGAGATAACTTTTTGTTATAAAGCCCCTTCAGGATTTTGTGATGTCTTGATCACAACTATAAATATAAATACAACAAATCTATGTAAATTCAGTGCAACTTGCAATTTTGACCAATGGCCGCAACTTTCCCTCAAAAACAAACTGTTTTGCAAAACGTGCAGTATGATGGTCGAACATAAATGGAAATCTTGTACTGACGAACACTTTTCCAAAACATCCGGGGACTGCTAGTGCTCAAAGAATCTACATATACGCTAGGGTTAGGAGTAGGGTTAGGGTTAGGGTTAGGCCTGCAAAATCCTGGAGGGACTGTTTAATGATTCAACAATAATTCAACAATAAGTAATAAAAAAGCATCTACCTTTGCAGTTTTCACTTTTTTCAATTGCTAACAAGGCTTTACCTAAACTTAAGATACTTTATCAAAACTCTTAACACAGCAACTCACCTACCTCACCCAAATAGTACATATTCTGCTCAAAACCACATTTTGTTCTTTAAACACCAACTCAAGTGGATGAGTCATCTTTGCTTTACTTGAATGTAAGTGACAGAATTACAGAAGCAAAAGCTTTATTAGCAACATGAAATTGCAGCCAGTGATCAAGAAATAATCCAACCTATGTGGCTTTTGGTTCACAATACTGCCAATTACGTTTCTCCTGCAACGAATGCTGTCTTGCTCTGCCATCCCTAAGCACAAAGCAGTCTCAGTCATGGCTGTTCTCTTCTGCGACACCGCGATGGTGAAACAAGCTACCACACGCCATCAGAGCAGGGGCGTCCCTCTCTAACTTCAAGAAGCTCGTGAAATCTCATCTCTTCTGAGAACACTTCCTCTTATATACACCTCTTACCCTGGGTCCGCTACTCCTCTCCCTGGTATAACTATTCTTCTCCCTTTTTCAGAGATTATTCTTTCTCTCCTCTTCTGTGTTTTTCCGTATCCATATTCTGTGGAAACAACACGAATAGTGTTGATGTTATGGTATGGACAGAACGATGTTGGGCTAATTGTGTTTAGAGTTTTGAAAATGTGACTATAGATTGGAGAAAATGATGTCAGAAATTGTAAAAAAAATGTATTCCTACAATTTCATCATATAAAAATGCCCCAATATATTGCAACTTTCATCGTAATTTTTTAGAAACTCTGATTTTGAAAAAAGAATTGAATTTTACTCTTCCCACATTCCTTAAAGTTACCTCTTTTATCTTGGCAGATGTCCTTCATTTTCCAGAATGGGTTTCAACAAGCCCAATATTATAGTCAAAGTAAGAGTGTTTTGCACTAAACTAAATATAAACACAAACAAATTGTGTTCATTCAATCAATGATACAAAGCTGCAATTAATTTTGCTGCACCATCCAAAACTGACTGGACATAGCTGCCTTAAACTTCTTATTTGTTATTCAACTTTACAAATATATGCGTGTTTTCTTTTTCAATAAGCACAACTGGTTTGCTCGTCAATTTGTTTTAAAAAAAAAAGATGCTGTTGAAACAAAGTGGATAGGACAGAAAGCGATGTATTGAAGCAGTAATGTGATGAGACATGTTTGGAAGCTGACCCTCTCTTTTTTTGCTTTCTTGCGCTGCCAGCACACAGCAGGTGTTGCAGTTTTTCTGTATATTTGGGTTCAACATAGCCACAAGGAACACTCTCCCCTCCGTCTGGCCTGGGTGACTCACAGCCAAACCAGGAGATGATCGACAGAGCAAACACACACACACACACACACACACACACACACACACACACACACACATGCAGCAACACACTCATGCAGGCGAACAAATGCAGGTACAGTTTATGACGTAGACACAGAGAAGAAATTAATACACTTATCGCCTTCATACAAAAGTTTGTGGGTCTGGGTGCATGTGCATGGTGACCGTCCTTCCACTCTTTCCCTCTCTCGCTGCCTCTCTGGTGTCAGATTAGATTTAGCAATTGGCAGTAGGAGAGAGATAGAGAGAGCGAGGTCTAGTGAATGTCTGTCTATGTGACCTGTCAGTGGTTATGACTAGGGTGTGTGTGTGTGTGTGTGTGTGCATGCATGTTTGAGCATTTGACTATATATGCATACGTGTTTATGCATGTGTGTGAATGTGTGCGAGTGTGCATGTGACTAGGCCGCCCTGAAGCTGCAGATTTGATCTTTGCAAAGGCTAACATCTGTCGCCTGTCATTTTAGCAAGATTGATGACAGCCACCATAATGGAGGGGTGAGGAGTAGGAAGAGGAAGGGGTGAGGCAATGTCTAGGACAGTGGAGGAGGAGGAGACAGTAAGAACTGGTGCAGTTAGAAGGCTGGTGGTAATGGACGGGCTGCAGTGAGGTCATGAAAGAGGTAGAGAGTTTGACTTTTTTCCTTCAATTGATTCTGATCCCAAACTCATTGGGTTGACTGTGTATACTGTTGCTATTCAGCCATGAATGTTTTTACACTGTCACAACTTGGGTCCATGGGCCATGACAAATAGGGAAGACACACCATTTTAGCTGTTTTTAAAAGGATTTAATTTAACAATGCAAATGAATAAAATGCTTAACTGAACATAAACCAGATGTGCGGTGTGGGTATCAGTGGAATCAGGAGTGTAAGATGTGATGGATGTGTGCTGTTGTACAGTGCATAGAAGAACAAAAGAAGAACGAAACTACCTGTGCCATCCACAACGACTGGAAGACTGCAAGAGAAAAGAGGGAGAAGGAGTGAGACAGCTAAGCCAGCAAAACCAAAAGAGAATGGTAACAGGATGTTGTTTTTATATGGGTTGAGAACACTGGGCCCAGTTTTCACTTGGAGGCACTAATCAACATCCTGCCCACCAATGAAATGCAATGCATAGAAATACACAGACACTACTGAACAACAGCAGGGGGTTATAATAACACTCATCTACTCAAATGCTCACCTGGAGAGCCTTTGTTTGGAGATTTTTCCTTTTTTTTCTTCTAAGTTTATGGTAAAAGTTCCAAAAGTAATTCCCACCACAAAAAAATTAAGGTTGAAATTAAATGACAAGAGGTAATAATTGACCAACAGTCAGCCACCTGCTACAAAGTCATATTAACCATGTTTACATGGTTGGAGCCTAGACTCACTCCAAGTCCACAGAGTCTGTCTGCTTCACTGCTGCCGGAGCCATTCTATCCGGCCAAGGTGGAAAATGGTCTTTGGATCCCCCAAACCAGCCCCAAACCACATGTCACAGTCATAAGCGGCGGTAGCGTGGGTGCCTGGGGGCCGCTGACCCAGGGCCCTGGCTTTTAGGGGGCCCACTACGTGGACTATGAAGTTTAGCTCAGGTGATTGTAGTAGTGGTGTTCCAATCGCTACACTCTGTATGATGAATGAATGAAAGGGCTCATTCCTAAAGTTACCTCCAGTGCTTGAAATCTTTCAGTTTAGTGAAAAAAAATAGTAAACTTAAAGGACTTACAATGTAACATCTTCGGTCTCTCTTCTTTCAGAGAAAAAAACTAAAGGTAAGGCAAGTCATTCAGGGGTAATCCAACACCCTGACTAAGATCTTCACATAGAGTGAGCTAATTATGTAACTAATGTTAGCTAGCTGTGGGTTAGCAAACATCGCTGCAGTTGCAGCTGAGAAGATAGCATGTAGGGAGGATGAGACGGTCCTAAAGCCAGCATACCAGCTCCAGACAGCGATATTCACAACTCTCCTGCTACTATAGCTAACATCACAACAACAGCATGTCTTGATGAACTAGAAAATAAGCTGAATGTCCTCTGGCGAGTCATTTAACATTACCTGACACACAAATCATGGCTGCAATGGATGATATGTGTTGTGTGGCTTAGTCCGAACCACTGTGTTTTCTCATTTACAGAGACAGGGATGAGCACAAATACCGGTTTTATTTTCAGAGTACACACAGATTGGATAGCTAGGAGACTGGAAAAGACCTGTACTGGATTAAAATTGCTTAACTTCACCTCTAGGAGGGGTCCCCTCTTAACACACTACACAGCATGTGCCTCTGGTGGTAGTAATGCACTACTAATAAATATGTCCCATAGATCTCAAGGGCTTGCACTCAGCAATGCACTTCCATGGGTCCTCAGCAATACACCCACCAAGTGTGAAATCAGAAGGACAGACATCCATACCTACAGACAGACATACAGAGGGTCCTTGCATTTTAGGCTGTGTTTGAGTTTGTCTCGGGCCTTTTACTGAATGTCATCCCTTGTCAAATGTCAAAACAATTCACTAAAAATGTAATTAAAAAAGCAGTAAGCAAATTGAGGGACTTTTTAGCACATGGAATACTAGCTGTAATAAAACAAAATCAGATTTGACACATTGACATGTAATAAAAGTTCTGCAAAAGTAAAAGAGTAGAAGAAAAGCGAGGCAAAAAAAGTACCTGTTAAGCGCTATAAAATATAACTTTGCCGTAGCTACTTAGCATCAATTAAAAGTTGACAAGCATGATGTGATCAAGTGGAAGTGCAAGTAATATAACACAACACATGAAAAATACATAGTGACACTGCAGCGTGACATTTCTGCTATTGTGCGGCTGTCAGAAATGTAGCTCATAATATTTATTCATCCAAGTAACACGCAGTAAATTGAGAGTAATCACAGAGCTGCTCTCACCTCCATGAATAGTCACCTGCTACATTAACAGCATGCACAAATATGTCAGTGGACCTATATCAGCAAATCAAGTGATTTTGGACAGGAGTTAACAACGCTCACATTCATTAGCGCTCACTTGTCATTGCAACAGCAGCCAGCATGTAAAAGAGGATAAGATAAATACAGGGCAGAGAAAAGTATGCCATAGGGACAGAGTTGGCAGCATATTGGGCATGATTTAGTAAGCAGTAGAGAAAAAGGGCATTATGTAGGAAAATATGGAGACAGAGACAATAAACTGTACAGTGTTATTAGCAAATGTGTATTTCAGCGACAAAAGGAGTCAAGTTTTTGATTCAGACTTAAAGCAGTATCAGTTATTTTTTGTCTCTTACACCATAGACTGTAGATATGATGTGGACGTAGTCATGGTGACGTCACCCATTGGGTTGTGGAAAGAAAGATGATTGAGACCATAAACTCATTAGGAAAGTGTTTACTGATTAATTTAATTTTACCATCATTTCTAATGGAACCGGACTTCTTTTAAAACCAAAAGAGTTTCCCCCTGCTGTTCGTTCAATAGTTATCACCTTTTAGCTCTGTTCTAGTCTCCACCAACTCCTGAGATAACTATCTGGCTTTAGTTGGTAAATGCTCTATCATATTGACCAGCTGGTTGCTATTTACTAACCAGGGCTGGCAACATTTCATTTTAGTTTGAAGTGATATTCTGTTTCAATGAAGTTGGTGCATTTCATGAGTAGGCCTTCTGAGACATTACCCTCAACCCCCAGGAATTTTGTTTAAAAAGGCCAAAGCAGCAAAATCCACAGTTTCAAAGCATGCTTAGATAAAATGATGAATAAGTATGGTTGATCAACATACTTGCCAACCTCCAGACACTGTTGCCTAAATCTTCCACAAAACTGCTAATTGAAAATGTTTTTTGCATTTTAGTGAATTTATATAGTAACTTTGTTGCCGTAATATGGTGTCAGGAGGACAGGTAAATGAAAAATTGGACTCAAGCAGAATCTGGAGTGTAAAGTATTAGTGGATATGATTGAATTTTGTTCACATATATTTTTAACGGATGGATTAGTGAATTGATTTTAAAATTTGTAGTACACACCTCAATGGTGTTACACATTGGTTGGAAAACTGTGGGTCTGTGAATACCACTGTGAAAACCATTTTCTGTATTTCTACATTCTTCATATTCCCAGCTATTCTAGAGCACATTATGGCTGAGAAGGCTATCATGCTAAATTTAATCATTCTCCTACAAAAGTGGTAAATATACATCCGAAGAAGATCTTTTTCTCTTTGCATGTTTATCTTAGAATACTATATGGCACGTTACTTATGGCACTATCAACAGATAATGTTGCATTTGCAACTTCAATCACAACGTATAGGAAATGTATTAAATATGAAATATATACGTGTGTCTATATTTAAAGAAGTCCTACGTTTTATCAATAGAAGTGTGAATTAATGAGTTAGCTTTATGCTCAAGTACAGTGTCTAGTACTCTTTATTATACTGAGTATGATTATACCATGTCACTGTAACAAAATACATGCCTTTTTTACTCCCTTTATTAATAATAAAAAACACTGTGTAGTCACCATCTTATTGTCTTATTGTAATGGCTTATAATTCCTATTACCTTATGTATACCGTACATACTTTTCATTTTAAAAAATGACAGACACAGATAAATTGGTCAAACTGCCTATTGTTTTTTTAATTCTTATATCACTAAACTCTGGTTCCACTATAGTCACAAACTGTCGGCAAGTCACAGTGTGAAAGTGGTCCCACTTCTTCAGCGTACGGCTGGGCGGAGTTAATTTGCGGCGTGTCATTATCAGTTATAAATGTGTTTTTTACTGACAAAATGGACGTGTGGTGTGGGTGTGAAAAGTGTCAATTGCATCTTAAGTCTTAAAGCCAGTAGTGAGCATTGACAGCCCTGTTGCTAATTAGCAATAGTCTGAGAAAAGGCAGACACTTGCTAACCATGTGCCATTTACTGCTGAGCAGGTAATGTAGGTTGATTAGAGTTTCATCACAGAAAACAACGGCCTGTTTTTGAAACAAAACAGTAAAGTTGTTCGTCATGAAACTAAAACAAAGCGCTAAATTGCAAAGCGATAATAATTTTTTTCCTTTTTATTTGCCACAATGGGCATTTCATACTCATCTGATACATAATTTATCTAAACATAATTATCAGAGAGCTTAAAATAAATGACCTGACTTTTTTTCCCTCAAAGCAGAAATTATTCCAAAAAGCCATCTAAATGATCAGTTCCTGTCTGCTAGCTACTAAAGAGCTTTAGCAGCTAGCTATGTGACCTTTGGTTTTAAGTCTGAAATGTCCTGTTTCATAAGTTGCAACACAGACTAAACATTTTTCTGTAATTTACATTAGCACAGTCAGGTAGAATCCTGGATTGGTATGCTCCCCATGACAGCATAGTGACGATAAGAAAAAAACACACAATTTACAACTTTACAGTGCAATCATCTTTGCTCTATTCTCTTTTCATTCTCAATTCTCTCAGTATGTCCGCAGGGACAAGTCCCTGACCGCTGTACACACAGCTGGCTGAAATAAAAAAAATTGAAAACCTAATTAACTCCAGAGTGGAGATATTATCCAAACAGACAGAGAGAGAAGCTACACTCGTTTAAAGCAGTCAGTGCAGGTCATGCACCATGAATTATTCAAGCTGGCCGCCAGTTTGCAGAGCGAGTTTTAAGTGGACAATGACCCTGTGCACACTCATTTAGCCTGCGCCTCGGCTAACAAGGCTAAGCATTCACAGACTCTCCACTATCCTCCACTAACAAGCTAATGGAATTTCAATCAAGAGGATGCACTGAATGGCTTAACATGGGTGAGCCTCACTCTGGCCCTCTATACACACACATATCAATATTCAATTAGATCTGTGGGTTTTTCAGCCTGGCCTTGTTAAGTAAGAAGTTGTGGAAAGGGAAAGCTTGCAAAGGCCAAAAGGCTAGTTCCAACCAGGGGTCGGTAACTTAAATAGAAGTCTGTAACTTTCTCTGTAATCAGAACCTTGGCTCACATTAAAAGTGACATTTGAGCAGCTCATAATGTAATGTAAAAAAATGCAGTTCATCCAGTGAAAGCAGCCTTGGCTAACATGCTACAGCCAAGAATATAATAATCACCCATTAAGGACTCATGAACATTAGAGCAATGGAGCTTTCATTTATTAGCGTGAATGTTTTAGAGTAAAAATTAATGTGTTAATTAATTTAATGTGGTGTTTTATAAGGTAGTTTGAGCACGATGCCATGGTGCTGGATAGGTCAGTACAACTTTACACTGGAAAATACTGGACTCACATCTGTTATGCATTTAACAGTGGTGATTATACACTGGAGAAGGTTTATCACCCACACACACACACACGCAAAAACACACAAATACACATGTGTATAGTAAAATACTGTATTTCAAGGTATTAATATGTAGAGGCTTACATATACAGAGATATGCACAAACACATCTTTACTGCTTCTCACTGGTCAATGATATAGAAGGAAGAGAGGTTTCTGCCGGTATTAAGTGTCAGGACAAACATTTTAAAACTGTAACTATTATTATAGGTGACCTACTGTACTTCAGTCCCAAAATTTTGATTGTGCTCACTTTCAGTTTTGTTTAATCTGGCTAAACCGCTGTGGTTTATTCGTCCGCCATCTACAATGTTGTTCTGATCTTCACAGGCAGTTTGTTCCTACCGAAACCCTAAATGCTTCTGAGGAAGGATTGTAAAAAACTCCTGGGCCTTTTTCCCCATTTGAACAATTCATTGTGTCCCACTCGTCTTTATAATAGCACTTTTCACATTTCACCTGCCCAAGTGTGGCTACTTGAACAGCTAAAGACACTTTTGTCTTCAGACATGATCGAAAAATAAGTTGTATGAACCTTGACACGTGATGCTCTTTAGTGAACAACCCTACAGAGGTTAAATGCAAAGACGCTTTCTGAATAAGGTGCTACATGTCCTCAAGAAATCTACAGCAAGTGTGGTTGCTTTGACTTAGCATGAGCTTCACTCTCAGTCTACAACCTGTTTGCTCATCAAACAACTTGTCAAGTTCAAGTAAGTAAGTTCAAAGCTTTAACAAACTTTGAGACCTCTCCGTTTGAATGTTGAGTGTTTTTTTGTTGTGACCATGCACCACAGATAGATTTTTTTTTTTAAACAACACAATTAGCTTGCATTCATTTCCCAAATGTTGTGGCGCCTTAATTTCAGAGTTCATCGAATGTCAAATGGAAAGTCCTTGTAGCATTGCATTGTAGCAGAATGTCAATTCCATCTTATGTGCCAAACTAGTTGATGCGTTCAATTGAACATCTAAAAAAAAAATAATGTCGGGGACAAAGAGAGAGCAAGCTTTACTCCAATTGGCTATGAGAAACAAAAGCCCACTCAACCTTGTTGATAGAAATTGCACTTGAGAGCCGTGCTGGCGAGTGCTACAGTAAATACTGATTAATTTGAATTCCTAATGAATAGGCGCTGAGTCTGAGAGAAGGGAACGTATTGAAGGAATGTGTCGCGTATTCTTCACAGAGGTAAAAAAACAAATGGATGAATAAAGGAGGGTGAAGAGGGGAATAATTAATTAGTTTGCCAAAGTGAAGTGTGCATTCAAATTGAAGGGCACGCTGACAAGGTTTGCGCACACAAATGCTCAAGAAGGACAAGGTGTGCAACAAAAGTTAAGCAGAAATCAAAGTCCAAGGTCTGCGTGGTCTGTTAAAAAATGCCCCATCAGTGTCATCACTCAAACCTTTTTCCAAATCCTTTTTCAAAGATCTCTGAGTGTTTAGCAGCAGAGCAATAACACCTCCAGTCACTGGGGTGGGGGGGGATGCAGAGAGAGGTGTAAAGATGTGTGAATCTTGGTGTCATTGGAGTTACAGTCTTGTCAGTTATTGTGTAGTCATGTCTTGGTGTTATTTAGTGGGGACGCACTGTACTGACAAGCTACTTTGGTGGGTCTTTATCATTTGACGTAATGTCACAGGAAACCTGTTTTGTCCTAACGTGCCGCACTTCATGGCCTTCATGCACCGTGTTTGTCTTTTGTCCCATTCCCCATTGTGTGACTCAGGTATACGGTTTTGTCTTTTTTTGTGTCGAAGACAGACTTTACATGACATCTTTTTGTATTTGAACGGCCGAGACAAAGGCAAAACACGACGTGTGTGCACTACCTGTCTCCCAGGAGGAAGAAGGAAAGAAAACGAGGGAGAAAGAGAGGGATAAGGGAGAAACGTTATGCAAATGGGTTTTATAAGTCGAGTCGGGCATGTTGTCGTGACACTGTCTATATTTAAAACAGGTCACCTTAACCCCACCCCCGCTGTCTCAATGACAGACACCGAGTGAGGCTGTGCTGACATCTGGATGTTCCACAATTGCAGCAACACACACATGCACAATATCAAAGGCATTGTATCTTATTAGCATATTCAAACACACACAATGCACATGTGACACACNCCCACACACACACACACACACACACACATTGCCTGACAATGGCTATGATATATGTATATATGTAAAACTGGCCAACACATTCTCTGCAGGCCAGGACCCAATCATTCCAGCGCGCTGAGCAGAGAGACAACCAGTCAGCCACTCAGCCCAGCAACAGAGGTGATAGAAGAGAATACCTGACCCTGGTGCATTCACCCGTCCCTCCATCTATCCCTCCCC
>JAPMOB010213035.1:0-14769 GCA_029875015.1 Lepomis gibbosus | reverse complement strand
GAAATTGGAACATTGTGTGACCACAGAAAGGCCATAGACAGTTTTAATATGCCCCACTAAAAAGAAGGGGAAAGCCAGAAAAACAAAGGGGGTTTCGGCAGTGCCTCTTTCGCAAGCGAGCTGGCCAGCTGCTCAGGCAGGGTGCAGGGTGAGAGGGGTGTGTCACACACGGAGGCTGCAGGAATGTGATTTACCGCTCTCTTTCTGCTTTCCTCCTCTCATCCACTTAAAACCTGGACCTTCTCTTAAACAGGTAGATCCCATACAGCAACTTCAAATTAACAGGAGTCTACTTAGCATTCATCATCAGCATACGCAAGTAAATTGGGGCTTACCTTCTCGGGGGAAATTGAAAATATTTAGCGGTAAGAACGTGGTTGCAATAATGTGGCAACTGCTTAATGTGCCCAATTTGTTACACAGCTAGTCAGGTCTACTTACAAGTGTGGCATTTTAAAATGAACATGACCATGACAAGTAACAACCATGACGGATCACAAAGCCACATCAACCATCTTAACTTCCGAGAATCCACACAGAGGCCGGGCTAAATTAAAAGAATATTTTTGTCATCTAGCTATTTCAATCATATTACACTGCCTCTGAGGAATAAAGTTAATTACTAAAACAGAAACTTGGAAAGAAATTACCCAGTGGCAGGAATCAGGGACATCTAAACCACATTTTTAGGAGGGACAAGGATCTACTGCAGAGCAGACGCACAAACTCACTGCGCAGATAGACACAGTCACAGACGCCTACATACATGCACAGAAACACACAGAAATCATAACATTTGCAGAAAGCCCCAAAGAAGCACACATGGCACTTGCATGACATAAACATAGAAACTTACAGTATATACACACATTTGCATGTACAGTCAGTGGCATTGCATGTTCCAGGATGTGTGTCCTCCATTTACCAGAAACTGTATTAACAATAAGAACTCTAACAAGATGATTATATGATTATTACTGTATGGACCCGAGAGAGAGAGTTCTAAATATTGGAAGGGCAGCAGTGGTCAGAAGGAAAATGACATGAAAGACTCAGGGAGGAGTTCTGGCCAACCTTGAAGGGCTTATAAATTTTTCTTGAAATTTCAAGGATTTTCTGATCTTTAAGGATAGGAAGGACAGGCTTGACCTTGAATGAGACACACGCACACACACAAACATACCAGTATTGCTCAGTATTTACTGGTAATGTCCCCACAGTAAAAGAGGGTTGTTCTTTTTGTTTAAGGGCAATACTGTGTGCTCTTGGTCCAACTTTCACCACACACAATAAACGCCTTTATCATTATTTATGTTTTCTCTAGAGCTGTCTAGCAAAACAGAACATCTGTTAAAATTGGAAAGGTTGTTCGGATCATAGGTGTGAAGTAACATTCCTGACATTGCTTTCCTCAGGGAACAACCTCACACACAATTGCTCATTTCTTACACTTCTTTTACCTCATTCAAACTTTTGCCCTCGCAGGAATCTCAGAAATTGAGATCAAAGGCAGTTTTTTCATTGTTTCAATTCTAATCTATCCTGCCACAGAACACAAGGATTGATAGATGGTGTAAGACCATCATTGAACATTTGAACCTACATCCACACACAGACCCGGTTTCCAGATGTTCATTGATAAACTATGGACCTGATTTGACCAATCCACTCACGCTGGACCACAATACTCAGCCATCTGAATGGCTGCATGACGGAGTGGCCTTCTCCCCAAACCTCACCGCTGCTTTGAACCTCTAGAAGGTTTAGAGAGAGACTTAGGAGCTCAGCTCATAATATGGTTACTGGTTAGCCACTAGCGACCACACTCTGCTCTCTGATGTTGCCTTCAGAGGCCCATTGCAGCTGGCTGATGGTCGAGGCTTGGCTGAGCAAAGCTCTTTGTAGTGTGGCAGGTTGCAAAAAAGCAGGGAATGCCCCTTAGCTGGATTTCTGCCTGACTGAAGTTTATCAAGAAATCGGAACAATTGTAATTTTAGACAAAGGAATTGTGACTCACTGAGTTGCACTGATGTTTTAGAACAAGAGAGTTCCACATTGTCAATTGTAGGTGGAAGTAAACACACTGCGAGTTCTGTTGTGGCATCGTACTTTCAAACCTGCAAACACTCATTTATGGAAATGATTTTCCGAAATACATCCAGGAGATCATCTTAACTAGACTAAATTAAAAAAAAACATCTTAAAAAAGGTTCAAACTTTTCAATAAAATGTAGTCCAGTTTGAATAGGTGGCTAGACTTCTTTTCACTTGGGAATGGCCAGGGCTGTACTGATATTAGCTGCTCCAACAATAAATAGAAAAGCTAATCTACAAGCCTCTGACCAGAAGGTCATGAATGTCAGCCAGGGAGAAATCATTGATTTCAAGTTTGTTGATTTATGATACCAAGATAGTAAGTGAGACCAGATTGGCTGATTAATACACAGCACTCACATCCACATTTTGGATATTGGACAAAAGTGGTATGTTAATATGATTTTTTCCCCAAGGTCTGTGTCATAACCAGTTTCACACTAATGTTTTGAGACAGCAGACTTTCCACATTTACATAGACTACTTTTATCTGTTTGAAGCCCCTGAGCTGTAATCTACATTAAAATTACAAACTAGACTAGTTGAGGGCCCCCCTTATCTTTTGCAGCTTGTGCAGAGCCAGAGTGACTTGCAACAGTCTACCTTTACTTAGGTGGGAGAACTCTCAGTTCTCTGTAGCCCGTGAAGAAGCATCAATCAGCAACAAGACTAGGTGAATGTCTGTGATTAACCCAAACATCCGAGCTTTCACTGTCACTGGTAATGGATTCCATTTTGACTCTTGCCGCCACTTCCCAGAAAACACCCTGGACAGGTTCCCACTCTGTCACTACATTAATCAGGAAGTACTTAAAACATATGGGCAGTTTAGAGTGAGAAACTACAGGTTGTTTTATATTTCTGTTTGTGTGTGGATTAAACAGATGAAATTGTGTAAATTACTGAGCCTTACAGGTGTTAGGCAGGTTTCTAAACCTTTTCAACAGAGCCAGGTCAGCTATTTCTCCCTGCTTCCAGCCTTTACACTAAGCTAGGATAACCTTCTCCTTCTGTCTCTAGCTATATACCTAACTCACAAGTATTGAAACTAGTATTAGTCCTCTTGTGTAACTTTGAAATGAACTGGTACACCTAAATGACGAAAAGAGGAGAAAACTAAAAAGAGCTGAATGAAGTTGTACCCAACCTGGATTCCTTAGAACAACATCTGAGAAAGACAACAGGAACAGGGATTGGTTAACATCACACAGTGAAAATGCTCAGCCACAGAGAAACCAATGATTCACACATTAAATATGTAGCGTCTCAGTCCAGTCATACACCAAGGACATCCTTTCCGGTTTGGTTCATAGACTGAATAGAATAGGACACTTTCACATCAATGAGTTTGTGTCTGTGAATCATGCCACTTGGTTAGCTTGTGCTTTCACACCATGAATGAACCACACCCTAACACTGTAAGTTGTTCTAAACTGTATTACTATGTTCATTTTGGTTTCAGTAGGAAGATATAACACTCTCTTTTGCTTCATAACCTTCATTAAATACATCAGTCAAATGCTGTATGTACTGTACATAAAATAAATTCAGCTCCTTTTAAGAGGTTGTTTTTGCTTTGATGTGAATTTAGAAGCCTAATCACAAGTTTTTAATATTGCTTGGCTATGTCACAGCTGACCAGAGCTGTCCTCATGTCTTAATAAGCAAAACTGTGTTAAGAGTATTTCTTACATAATTTGGACCATCACTTCAGTAGGTCTAATAATTCATCATCTATGGTACAATTTGTCAAGGGCTATCTGATATACCTTTTTATTCATTTGGCATTTTATCAGGTCAAATATTTAGATTTAAATGTTTTTTCTTTCAAGTGTCAAATCTTCAGGAATTGAAGTTTTTAGTTACATCTCACAGCATTCCCACTTATTACAGCTACAGTCCATTTAAATTCTCAAGAATCACATCTACAGGACAGTGTTTACACTCCCAATTTTCAAAAATTGGCATAAGGCTTACACACGTAACAATAAATGGCAAAACTCAGTTATATCATATAATCAGTTCTGTTCTCACTAGATGTTTATAAATAAGAATCCTAAGTTTTGCTGAATCATTTCTATCCTATGATTCAGGCAAAAGTTATTTGAGTCAAGCTTACAATGGCTGGAGGTGAGCTGTAGAGGGATGGTGTGTGACAGCAAGCCCCATTTTGAACTCTTTGAAATGCCAGAAACTGTACAATAGTGAAAAGAAGTGTAGTGACTCAGATTGTGGGCAGACCTGGTAGTTGTTGAGATCTGTTGTAGGTGTGTCCACAAGAATATTGTAGCTGCTGTGTGTCAAAGCAGGGTATGATGCACTGCTCAGGAACATTTCTTACTCATTTAGCAAAGATTTCACAACAGCCAGACATCATTTTAATAAAGAGCATCAATTTTTAGAGACATTTCTACTGCCCAATTAAATTAGTGGGTGTTCTTTGTGGCAGCTCTACTTGAACTTGAAATCTTTTTCAGTAGGATATCTTAAGTAGTTCTCAGATCTCAGATCTCATCCAGATTGAGCTCAGTTGAACTAATCTCATTATGTAACATACCTTCATGCAGTTGCAACTGCATGCAGATACAGTATATACAAATTTGGAAAAGTAACATGATCCCCTCCAAAACATGAAAATAAACCCTTATTTGCAATATGTCTTTGTTAAGGTAGGTAGGTAGGTTTATTGTCACAATATAACAAGTTATAAAGTGAAATAGATTTTTGTAACTCCCTTCTGCTACATAGCATACAATATACATTAATAACAAATCAATTATGAAAACTGGTAACAGAAATAAACTATCATCACTGGAACAGTGCTGAGGATGAATTAGAGTTTAAGAGCCTGATAGGTTGGGGGGGAAAGCAGCTCTGTAGTCTGGTGGTGTGGCAGCAGAAAATTCTGTATCTCTTCCTAGAAGGCAGCAGGATGAACAGGCTGTGGCTAGGGTGGGTACTGTCCCTTAGTATCCTTTGGGCTCTGCGTAAGCACCTCATCTCACCGATATCACTGATGCTCGGGAGATGGGTACCAATGATATCCTGAGCAGTTTTAATCACCCGCTGCAGAGCCCTCCAGTCCTGGGCTGTACACATCCCATGCCAGTTTGTGATGTTTTCAGTCAGGATGCTTTCTGTTACTCCTCTGTAAAAGCTGACAAGAACGGGAATTTAGCCTTCTTATGCTTCCACAAGAAATCTAGTCGTTTCTGAGCTTTCTTCACCAGTGTGGAGATGTGAGATGACCATGTCAGGTTCTCCGTGATGCTGTTTCCCAGGAACTTGGAGGGGGCTGGGCACACAGTCCTGGGGGGCTCTTGTGTTGAGCACTAGAGTGGAGGAGGTGAGTCCGCCGATCCAAACTGACTGGGGTGTGTTTGGGAGGAAGTTTAATATCCAATTGCAGAGTGTTGTATTTAAACCCAGAGTGCTGAGTTTGCTGATCAGTTTATGGAGGAGCTTGTGTTGAATACTGAGCTGAAATCCACAAACAGCATGCTGATGTACCTGTGTTGTTTTTCTCAAGATGTGTGAAGACTGAGTGGAGGGCAGTGGAGATGGCACCCTCTGTGGATCTGTTGGTTCTGAAGGGAAAATTGAGGGTCCAGGCTGGCTGGGATGTTGTTTTTTATGTGCTGAAGAACCAGTTTCTCAATGCACTTAATCAGAATGGGGGTGAGAGCCAAAGGGTGGGAATGATTGTGGCTATCTTGAAGCAGGTGGGAACCCTCTCCTAAGAGAGATGTTGAAAATGTCAGTAAAAACATCAACTATCTGATTGGCACAGGTTTTTAGCACACAGCCAGGATTGTTATCTTGCCCAGCTTATTTACTGATATTCTCAGCAGGGCTCTCCTCACATCTGCTGTGGATACTAACAGTGGCTCGTCCTCTGGAGGTGGAGTAGACTTTACAGCTAACTCCTTGTTGAGGAGATCAAAGCGAGAAAAAAAGGTGATAAGTTCATCTGGTAATGTAGCCTCACACATGATGGGGAAGCTCCTGCTTTTGTAGCCTTTGATGTTTTTGAAGGGCTGCCACATATCTTTGGTGTTGTTGGTGTTGAGGTCTCTCTCCAGTCTCTGCTGATGTCCACTTTTCCTCCTTGATGCCAGCTTTCAGTCTCACTCTGGTGGTGCTATAAGCTTCTTTATCACCCAACCGGGAAAAAAACACATTTTTGGCTCTGAATAGAGCCCTCACCTCTGTATTCATCCAGGCCACAGATCACTTGAGAAAAGAAGGGAAATAAAAACATTTCATCATTCGTACCCATGTCACTTTTGATAAAGTTCAGCGATACAGCTTTTCCAGACACTTTCAGTATTACGTAATCCCAATTTTCCATTCAGCCCTCTATTTGACCTTTGCTAACCATACACACTAGATTTCTCAATGCGTCACAATTCATGTACTAGGCTACTGTCGGTTACTGCTGGAGGCCAAGGCGTCTTGGTCAACAGCTGACATTTATTCTTGAGGGAGGAAAGGCCCTTGTTAAGTTAGCTTTCCCACCCAGATTTTCTAAACTTGCACTGAAATTAGATCTTTTAGTGTTAAAGTCACCACCCTGTTAGCTACGCCAAACACTGTTGTCTACATTTGTTGCATCTGTCCACTATGACTCTAATCTTGCAAAACACAACCTCTGTTTAATCATACTCACAGACCAGAACATCTTGGGTAAAAAAAAACACAAGATTTTTGAAATCCTCAGCAGCCATTAAATTGATTGTTAGTTTGAAAAATCCTTCTGTTGGGGTACAAATTAATGCTCTGTGGTGTAGTTTTATTGGTTTGTAGTAGTGTATAACACACACAGCAGCCATTATATGATCTGGGCCACACAACTCTGCCAACATTTACAGTAGCAACCCTTGTTTAATCACCTATTACACAAGCTAACTCTACCACTGTTATTGCACGTTATGAGCCATTATGCCAACTAACTTAGTGCCCACACTGTGCTTTATGGGCCCACTCTGAACTGCCTCTTATTAAGGCCAAGACATTTTACTTTAAGGCTACATCAGCAACAGCCAGCTATTGTATTCCTTTGAATAACAGGGTGCTATGTTTGTCTGTTTAAAAATGCCTGTCTTGCTACAGTATTTTCTGTCAGCTATGTCTTTCTTGAGAAAAAACACTTAAGAATAAATAGGAAGAGAACAGACTAGAAAAGACAGAATGGGAAAAGAGAAGAAGAGGAGCACAATTCAGACATATGTCAAAGTGATTCCTGGAAGTAATGTGCAACAAGCTGAATCTCAATTGGCACTCTTCCATTCTTCCAACGTGCTATTTTGAGTATATAATTGCATTTACACTGACAAGTATGGAAAAATGCAGTGCACTGTGAGTACTTAGATGGCGATGAGTTGTGTGTGGAATGCTGGACACTCACCCTCAATGGTCGCCATGTTGGCAACATAGCAGAAGGGGAGAGACCACCAAACCATTTTCAAAATTGTGAAAATGGGGGCTGAGGAAGCTGCAGTGGTTGCAATTGCACCCACATGCAAGTAAAAGTTATTTATTAACTCGTTCTATCTAAAACACCAAAGCTGTGTATATTATGTACTTTTACCACATACTGTTTACTTATTGTCTATTTTATTCTGCACTCTGTAATGACCATGTATTGTTTTTATATTTTGCATTTTATTACATGTACGTATATAATGTATTTATATTGTATTCTGTGTTTTTAGCTCACTTCTCTCTCAGGTGGCTCGGACGGTCGGATAAGAGTCTACAGCCATGCCAGCAGCTCTTTTCTTGCAGCATGAATAAACTATTCATGATGGCCATTTTAATCATGATGTATTGCTTTTTAAGGGAATATGATAAAGACATGTAGAAATACAGAAAATTGTATTCAAATCCTTTTTTCTTTTGAGGGAGGACCCCCAACTGTTCAACCCAATGTTACACCCTTGAGGTGAGTAGTACAAACTTAAAAATCAAATCACCAATAACATCTGTTATCATATCAAAAATTACATCAGATTAGCTCATATATTTACCCTCCAGATTCTGAATTTTTCAAACAAAAGTAATGACTTGAAGTGAAATGCTGACATAATGATGGTGCTACATGAAATGTCAGGATCACCACAGTTATTATATGAATTACATAAATGTCTGTACTTGGATGGCATGGCAATTTATCCAATAGTTGAGATATTTCAGCCCGGACAAACAGACATGATATCTAGAACCATGCATTGCTAAAAACATACCACAACAAAAACTAAGATTTTGTCTCATTTACAAAGTAGGGTGTCATCCCTATAAAGACGGTATTTCCAATGTAAATTGTCATTTACGAGTTGGATATTTTTCATGCAGGCCAAACGTACTGCTATTCTTCCAGAAAATGATTTATAGATACTTACTGTGGTTATTCCCTTCTAATTCTAGTGTGATGCATTGCAGCTAATAAAAGTGATTCTAACTGTGAGAACCTCTGCCAACCATTACAACAGCAGGCCTCACTGTTAATTTACCTCTGACACATGCTGCAAGTGCTCTCTACCACTCTACCACCCATTGCTCAGCATTACCAGCAGAGGCACTGACTGGCCCACACACCAATTCATCACACATCTCTTCTCCTGGCTGACCCACACTGCCTTCCCAGCACCGAGCCATTCATTTATGTTTCCTATTGCCTTTGAATGTGAAAATAAATAGTTTTCGACCAGACAGGAGTTGCTAAACGGTTTTTAGGTAGAGCGTTGCTGCGTTGCTCTAAGGCTGCATTTACACAGGAAAAATCTGATTTTTAATTGTTTGTAGCACAGACATGTTCTTTGACAGGATGTCTTAATATAATGAATCCTGATAGAAGCTAATTTCCTTGTTTCTTCATCAGTTTCGTTTTGACATTACTTTTGTGCAACAAAGCAAAAACTGTGTAAATCCATCTGTAAACTCTAAGCTCATACAGTAAAATGATGACAAATACGAAGAGGAATTTCTTAACTGGCACTTATACATAATACTATGTATTTCCTAGCGTCTTTTCTATTGTGTGTGTGGGTTGATGGAGATGACAGGATAGATGGTAAAACAAGAACATTACACTGATTTACTGCAAAGGAATGCCTTAAATAACCTAAAATTTTCCTTAGAATTCATAAAATGAAGTCAGAATATATAAATGTTTGTTGAGAAAGAATGTTCAGTTTTTCTCTTGAGCACAAACTGTTGATCTGTAATCAGAACAGAGGCAAATTAAGGGAAATACCCCAAATAGCTGTCTATAATTCAAGGCCTTCATATTAATCTGAACCTGGAGAAAGAAAAGAACAGCTGGTATGAATTTGGATTCAGAAAAATATCTTATAGCGTCTTCAAAATGTCCTTTTTTTTTACAGGTGATATGCATTTAACAACTTATTTGGACTTGAGGAAAAACAACCAGATGAAATTTTACTTTCTTTATGAAATTGAAATTAAAACACACTGTCCTCTGAATATGGAAACATATTTTTACTTTCACAACAAACAGAGAAAGCAGGACCTTTGCTAACAAACTGGGACAATCCAAACATACACAGCTTTTGAACCGACCGATCTGATTAAAAACACAAAATATTGATAAGCTGAAGTGCCTGCGGTCTAAATGTTTGTGACAGCGGAACTTCTAAATTTATAAATAAACTGCACAAGTTTGATTTTCAAATAATCCATTTCCCAGTACACTTTTTGGAGGAGCAACTCACTCAGGAGCAGTGCTCATTTAAGCAGATGTTTTTGATTTAGTTTTAGTTCCAGTCTTTTGACAAAAAGCATTAAAAAAATTAATTTAGCATTAAAAAAATATTATTTATTAGTTGTAGTCACATTTTAGACATGTGATTATGTCAGTTTAGTCTAGTTTCAGTCAAGAAAATATGAGGTTTTACTGAATGAAAATGTTTTGTTTTTGTTGTCATTATTTCTGTTGTTCTACTTGTGCTATAGGTACTCTGTCCCAGTACAATGTGACAGTGTGACAGTCAGCCAACATGATGCAGCTAAATAGAATTCAGCCATCATTTATTTTATCATTCATATGTTTTTCCTACTCTGATAAGTCAAAATGTGTGAAAAGCCCTATACAATGATTTACAGGAAGCCTGAATCATTCACATGAAGGTTCACAAGAAACTAAGCTTATGCCACTAAACACTGTCAGTGTTGGTTTATCAGTATGACAGGTACATTTCTGTCTTTGATTGTCCAATAATTGATAATAATAATAATAATAATAATAATAATAATAATAATAATAATAATAATAATAATAATGAAATATTTATTGAAATACAGTGCATTCATTCAATACAGACATGTGTTTCAGATTATTCCTAGTATAGAGCATGTGACAAATAATCTGAAACATGTGTGCTAAAATAAATAAATAAATAGAGCCTGTCTGGAGTCTGGAAACAAACAATGTTGAAACTTGAGTTGACTAAATAATACATTATAGTTATTACAGCTGTCTCATTACACCACTCCCTGAGTTCAAAATACAACTAAGCAAACATGTTGTGTGCATCTTGCGGGACTTTTTCAATCGATTGCAAATTTATGAAGAAAGATTTTGAACAGTAACGTTGTCAGAGACTGAAGCACAGTCTCTCTTACTTTGACACAGCATTAAAGGCACGTTCACCACACATAACCTGATCCACCGTTTCCAAAATCAAAAGGAATGTGAGTCATCAATCAAATATAACTTCATTCAGTGAGAGCTGAGAGAAATATGGTGTGATACGTGTGACTCCATCATCAACAAAAACAGTAAAACCAAAATGTTTGTTTGTAGAATTTTTAAAAATGTTTTATATGTTAGTGAAATCTTCTGTCTTCACGTTGCTTTTAGCGCTTTATTTTCAATGTCCAACAGTCAGATCCATGGGCGTGAAGGGAGGAATTGAATAGGCGTACACTGACGCCAGCTGCTGTTTTTTTTTATACAATGTGAGTTGCCAAATTGAGATATTTTCTAATACTTCCAATAGGCTTTAAATATTATTTCATAAATTGTAGTTGTTATGATGATGCCTGCAGTTTTATAACAGACATCTTTAGCAATAATCATTTAACAATATTTTTATACGTTTGTAGCACCTTATCGAGGCATTTTACTGTACCACATCGAATTAATAAAGAGATTATCCTCCTCACCCCTATTACAGTGGATCTTTGATGTCAGGACCGCTAATCTTTCAGAAACTCATATAATTGCAATTTATTCAGTAATAGTCATTTGGAGGAAAAAAACAGTTGGTGAAATTGTAGCATAGGTTGTAATTGTAGGGCTACAACAAAAACGGAAAACTGAGCTTAAAAATCGAAAATGAAATCAATTAAAAATTTATCATCACAAGCAACAGAAGGGTAACAATGAAGTTTTGTGTAAGTCAGTATCAGTAGTGTAAGATGGTGCAGTGACTATTATGTGGTGTGTGTTGTCAATATAAGGACAGAACAAAACTAGAAGCTGGGGTTGGTCTCACTTCTTGACCTGGATGTTGAATCATACTTACAGAGTCATAGGATAGAAGCAGTCGACCAGTTTTTGTTTGTGAACCTGGTCTTATCCATGAAAGTTGGTGGGAGTCACCTCCTTGTTCAACCTCCCAAGAGAACCACTTGAAAACAGGTGGAGTTCATATCTGCACGTAAACAAATTGGCAACAGCATTCAAAGTAATTAAAGTTAATTACAATCAGACAAACAACTGCAGTTACAATGGAGAGACGAGATCACATGCATCCGTTCCATCATTTCACATATGCACACGTAGTGGTGATGCTATTCCTGGCAGGCAGCTGTTCTGGTGATGATTCCCAGCCCACCTCTTTTTGCTAACGTTGTCAGGTTTTGTGTGTATGAGTGTGTGTAAATGTTTCCCCCCTGCCTGCCCTCCACACATGCAGACAGGTCGTCCTCTTCTTTTGACAGAACAATATGGTATTCCCTCTTTCTTTTCATGTGGTCGCGATGATGCTTCCAAGAAAGCCGAATAGCCCGAGGGCTTGGCCGCAGCGTGACCGTCAGCAGACCACTGCTGTGGTCGGACAGGGAGACCTTGCTGAAAATGAAACCTCCCATGGATGGATGGGGCGCAGCTTAACAAAATTCTCCTCCTGACAAACCTCTGTTAAACAAATACGGCATGGTGTGGTGAAGGCCCAAAGGAACACATTCATTGATATTTATTCCTCCCTGTTCTCCACCGATCTCTTTTTCCTTATTTGTCATCCTTGAGTTGAGATCTATAGATCAGATGAACGTTTCTTGTATTTATTTTCCTCAAATTACTCTTTTCTTTCCCGCTCTCTCTCTCCCTCGTTTTGTGGCATTTTTCCATCAGTGCACCTATCAATTTCTCGTTTCTGAAAGATTCAACGGCTTCCTCTGTTCCGTTTCCAGTCAGTCAGACCCCAGCTCAGACAAATATAGTTTTCAACGCCCTTTTACTGGTAATGAACCCATCAGTGGACTTAGCTTGCACTCTTTGCTGGCTGGCAATTTAACATGTAAAAAGCACGTGTTTGTCTATCTGTCTGGCTTTACATTTCAGTACAATCTAGTGGTGTTCTGTTTTCACACTGCAAAGGGACACCATAAAATTAGCCTGACCATAAGTATGTCTCATTAGAAAAGCAAACAAGTATAATTGGTTGCAAATTAGGTTGACTGGAAGTCCTGTGTCAGCCCCTGGGCCTCATAAATGTACATATATTGGTCAGAATAACCAAATGAAATCAGGAAATTCACATAACTAAGGATTTCTTTTTACAACCTGGGCTTTATTTTCAGTTAAATGGTTGGGATAATGTGTTACTCACCAGCTTACATGCTCAGATTTGCGGAAGGTGACGACATTGCTAGAAGAGAGTCCAACAAGGTAAGCAGCACAAGCAGTCAGAAAACCAAGCACACTGTTAACAACACCCCATTGTTGCTTGTTTTGGACCCAAATAGTCCATGTAAACATTAATTTGATTTTTCAAATTTCACCCATTTGACCTCACCGTAGTTGCCTGACTGGACCAGGACTGGACTCAATTATAGATTGTCCTGGAACAAGGAGTACTGGGGGCTTTCTCAATCTGTGTCTGTACTTGTGTTGTGTTCTTGTGAAATGTTGTCTTTTGTGGCCCAAGTACTATCCCAATACACAAGTTTGCATTTTGGTAAGACACGCCCATTTTGGTAACTTATGTAAGTCACAGATCTGTACCGCCAGCAAGAGCTGTTCTGCACATGCACAAAAAAGGTTACCGCAAATCTGCCTATTCAAAATGATCCAACTAAATCTTTTATATCGAGATAACAATGTTTTTTAATCACTGGAGATTTAACTGTTCGCTATGATGTAACATGACTATACTTTAGATATTAAAATCCTTATTCAACAGCACATTTTTAATTTTTAATAATGACAGCAATCTCAAAATGTGAGCAACACAAAGGTGGCTAACACTAGCTGCTAGCATATTGGCCGTCACAGCTGTAGGGTTAGCCGTTTGACATGCATACAATACAATCGATGACTTAGGTTTAGGCTCTTGGACTGGACAAAAACGAGAGACACAAGGGTAACCTAAATAACAAAGTGATTTGTTAGAAAATAAGCAAAACCAGTGAGTGGGAAGAGTCTGTAAAGTCAGTAGTGCACGGAGTGGATGAGTGAAAATGTGCTGCATGGATGTTGTTCTGTAAAAACAAAGACAAGAAACCTAACAAAGGAAGCTGTGAAATGAGGAGGTCCAATCCCAAAACTAACTGCTGCTCTGGCTTATATACATGGGACACACCAGGCCCAGGTGTGTCCCATGCCGCTGATTACCTTGCCAATCAGGTCTGCAGCCCTATAGACAGAAAGCACACAAACAGCAGTATGAACCCTGCAGAGGGGCCGTCACAGCACACACCCTGACAGTTAGGGTTATGATTAGATGCTTTGCGAAGCTGTCAACGCATGTTATAGTAACGTAGCTAGCTGGCTACCTAGCTAGCTACTAGCGCTTCCGGTCTAAACAGGGCGTCTCATTCAGACCAACCCGGATGCGTCTCATATGGACGCTGAAGGGTACCTTTTGCATCAAATAACGCTAATAAAGCCCAAGTATTTGATGCCCTGAGATGAGAATAGACAACAACACACGAATAATTTTGAACAGGCACATTTACGGTAACCTTCTTTGACAGACTGGACCCCTTTTGCGCATGTGAAGAACGGATCTTGCGAGAAGGGTCCAGCTGCAGCCTGCAGACCGTGGGCCTTTCTCAATCTGTGTTCTTGTCTGTTCTTGTGTTCTTGTGAAACGTCATCTTTTATGGCCCAAGTACTGTCCCAATACACAAAAAATCTTGACACGCCCATTTTACCAATGATGCATCGGGTGGTAACTTGTGTGAACTTGACGGCAGAGATATCCCAGCATTCATTTCGGCATTCAAGCGAGCGGCGGAAAGAAGCTGAGAGAGAGGCCAACAACAGAACGTTTTTTTTTACTGTTTTCACACGTTATTTCATCACTAAATCCACTTCTGAAGAGTTTTGAGGCGAGAAAACAACTATATGTCGAATATTGGCAGTTTTACTATAAATGATGGCGAATCGAAAATGTGCTCCAACGTTTTCGGAGTTGTGACGCTCCG
>JAPMOB010213033.1:0-29688 GCA_029875015.1 Lepomis gibbosus | reverse complement strand
TTCACCTGACGGTGTCCGCTCTCTCTTTCTCTCTATGTGTGTGTGTATGTGGACACGCTGCCTGAGCCCCGCCTCCGACAGAGTGCAGACAAGATGACAGAGGCGGCGCGATCAACTAAAATGTTGATGACATTCATTTTAATGTAAAAATGAATCTAATTATTATTTTAATAATAAAACAAATTATCAGTTGCAATATATTGCGGCACCAAAAATGATCTTGCTCATTTCCATATATCGCGTGATAAGTCGATATATTGACTATCGCGACAGCTCTATGGAAAGCTACAGCCTTTATCTCTTTCTAAGCTGCTCCCCTGAATTGATGGACTACAAATAGAATGTGCAGAAAAGCTAAATGTAGCTACCATAGCTAGTCAACATACCTGAGTGAGTTTTACTTTGCTAAGTTTTAGTGTGGACTGTTAATATTTGTCAAATGAGGTTTGAAACACTCTTGAGAGACAAACTAAAAGAACGAATCAGTGGCTGAGAGGCAGAGTTTTTGTGACTACTGAATGACAGAGTAGTCAAATGTAAATGACCTAAAACCTGATGATTACGGGTGGGAGAAAAAAAAATCTATTCTTAGATGCATCGCAATGCGGACATAGATGATTCTGAATCAATTAACAAATGTCAAAAATGTATTAATTGATAATGTTTGTTTACAGAACACAAAAAGCGGAACTCTCGGAAATGCGGAAAATTTCATACGCACACTGTGCAAGCATGGTAACACATTTATACAGTGGGTAACACTACCTCTTGGGCTGGCTTCCTGTGTGTGTAGCGAGTCAGTGGGTGAGCAAATGACAGAGAGCAAACTGCAGGAAGTTAGTGGTAGAAAATATTTAAGTTACTTAGTAAGTTATCAGTCTGGCAGTAAATGTACATGTAGGTCACGGTGTGACCGGTAACAAAAGTCTGTAGTTTCCCCAACTGCTGGAAGAGTAAAGGCAGTAACAAAGTAGTGTTAATTAGTTTTGTGTCATTACTACCTACCCACCAGGGTTGGGAAGATTAGATAGAAACAAAGACTTAACTGGTGTACAGCATGTATCCAGTTCATCTTGTATTCCTTGGCATAGATTCTACAAGTGTCTAGAACTCAACGCACCAAAAATGCTCTCTTTTGTTGTTTTGAAAACTGCACACAAGATCCTTGTGAGCAAACAAAGCTATCACACTTTTTAATCTTTACAAGTTGCTACTGCGATCCAAGCAACGTGTGTCCACCAAAAACTTGGTTGGGGCCTCACTGTGGAAACAGGGTGTAAGGAGTTAATTGCCTAATTAATTTGGTTATGATGCTTTATAAACTATTCACATTGCAGTTGTTATCCCTGAATCCTTGAGCCTTGTCAAAACAGTGAGTGATGACATGACAAACCTACATTCTATAGAATCCATGATAAATTAGATATTTCTAAATTTGCAAATAGCATTGTTTATCCCAAAAAAGAAAACACATAGTTCATCCATATCTGTTGCTGATAAGCGACTTAGGCAGATAAACAGAAGCAGGGCAGTTTTCTGGCCTAAAGTCTCCCTCGAATTTTGTCTTTTCCCGTCATATCCACTTTCTAAAAGACCAAAACAGAACAGACATATTTATGTAAGAGGAAAGCACTGGCAGCTGGGTCTTTATTTTCATCTGTATACTTCAGACATGAGATAAGTCCTATAAACAGTAGACTTAAGCACATCCCTGTCAAATTAGAAGAAAGTGTCATTAAAAGCAACGGAGATGTCTCTGAACACATACTCACCTGTCTCGGAGCAAGAACACCTGTCAAAGACAGAGCACCCTTCAGTCGGCTGAGATGTCTACATTCTGACAGTCTAATTCAATTGCAGTTGAGTCCAAAGGCATCACGGTAGCCCGGAATGTAATTTGTAATCAGCTGCACAACAGCAACTCAATAGCGCGTGATTAGAACCCTTCACTTAAATGTGTTCAACTCGACGTTAAATCCACCAATCACTAAGACATGAGTCTATATTTTTTTCTTTTTTACATTGCCTTGAACATATAAAATCAGGTGATGTTTATGAATAGGGTTTTAGCAGTGCTTTCATATTATGCAGACATGCATTATTTAGGCTTCATCTCTCCGAAGAGTGAGAGTTATAATCCGATCTTTTGAGCATATCCGATACTTTGTCTGGACACACAAATCTCTCACATGCAGAGTAGTATGTGGATAGCCTTGCCAAAGGGATGTTGACACAGACTGAATGCGCACTGAAAAGCCTCTTGCCATCTTGTTTGCATTGACGGTGGATATAATGAGGAGAATATGTGCTGAGCTTGTCCAGGCTTCACTGAAGTTTATCTTGCGCTTTTGCAATGCTCTCACCTCAAGCTTATTGCCTGTTCTCTCCCCGCAGACTTCACTGAGCTGAATGATCCGGGGTGTGTTTTAGAAGATGGATGGCATTTAATAAGAAAGAAAAAAATACATTAAGGTTGCATTAAAATGTAGCTCAGGAAAACATCACGCGACACACAGTGAAATCACTTTCTGACTACTTCCCAAAGAGAGAGCTAATGAAAGTTTCAGGGATCAGGATGAAGGTAAAAAAAATGTCTTTCTTTCTCCTGCCCTGGAGCCTCTTCTCTTTATACGCTAACAAATGCATAGCCTCTGGGCCTGAATTACATTGGAGAAGCTTTTTGTGGAATAATTAACAAGACACATTACTGCTACCTGATACACTCCAGCCTACACTTATAGTAGGTAAGTGTACAATTAATTCAAAGGAAAGACTGCATGAAGCCAGTTAATGTTGAGTGTTACAGATACTGGAGCAATATTGCTGATTGAACAGTGGTCTCATAAAAGTATTTTTCTGACATAAGTGGACGCAGTGACTTTGCAGTAGGAGACGAGGGAAAAATTCTGAATCATCTTTCAATGTAGATGACTGGATCTGGATCAGGGTTACTCCAAAGCTGACCAGCTTGTCTAGTAAATCACCTCTGTTGAAATTGCCTGTGCTCCAGGTCAGCTTTTCTTTTAGGTTTAAAAAGACACCTGGTGCTGGGGGTATGGCGAGCTAATCAGTTAGGCACAGTTTGTGAGTTTGCTTTGTTTAATATGAAACAAAAAGTAAATGTCGTTGCTCCGATTTTGCAGCCATGCAAAAAACATAAATGACTACTGTTTTGTGACCAACATTTAGTGATGCAGTATAGGGTCTTAGGGAAATTGTGGCCTGATCTAGACCACTTCGGGTGGTTCGAGACCCTTGCCTTAAAAGAAGAGTGCAGCTCAAACTTCAACAAATGTAATAAGGTCCATGTGTCTACATTTACTCATTTAGCTGACGCTTTTATCCATAGCGACTTACAATTGCTAAGTCAGAGGGCGCACGCCTCTGGAGCAAGTAGGGGTTAAGTGTCTTGCTCAGGGACACATTGGTGGATGTGTCACAGCGGGGAATTAAACCAGGGTTTCTTATACCAAAGGCATGTGAAGCTCTTCTCACTGAGTGGGCTACTATCATCGTTTTCCATTTGGACAATCTCTAGAGACAGTAATATATGTAAAAGACCTTTAATTTTGGCAAAAAAAAACAGTAACGCATGTCAAAAATGTAAGTGTATTTAACATCTAAATCACTTTATTAGGAAAACTTGCAATTTAGGGATCAGTCACTTTCTTCATGGACTTCTGTGATCTCACTTTCAATCTGATGATTATATAATTTTCTTCTTCCATTACTGTCCAAGCTAAACCTAATCCCTAAAAATGTCTGTGAAGTTGACTTTGAAGCTGACGAGGTACATTGCATTTATATATTACACGTTATACACTTTCTATTTCCTGCTCTGAAATGGCAGAAATAGATTGTTTATAGTAATTATTTATCATTGAGCCTGGATTTTTAGGTCAAAACACTCAAAGTTTAAATTGTCAAGGGATCTATTTTTGATATTGTACTTTTATAAATGCAACTTATTATTGGAAATTAGGCCTATTTTTGAAAAGAGCACTCCAAAAAGATGTCAACTGTGGGTGGTGTTATATACTGTGGCCTAGTATACTCTGAATTCATCTGTCAAGATGGGGATGTCATCATAATCTGGAACCATAGAGTAAATTCAAAGGAGTGTTTATCCTATGGGGGAAGAGTGGCAGACTTTCTGTTTATTCAGGGTGTCATCTGCTTGGAGTGTTTAGAGGATACTCTGAGCACTCTAGGTGGGAGCAGCACAGTGAATGTTTACATTGGTGGGGAGTGATCGCAAGCTGACTAGTTAGACCCAAGATTAGGGTCAAGCTCACACTGTGAAAACAGGTGTTGTGATTAATTTCAAAATGAGATGTCTTCTACTTGAAATATAAGCGTTTCATATAGCAAAATGGTCAGTGTAAATGTAATTGTGGCAAAAATACAGATTTGGTCACAACACAAAACACTACCTATTATACATATTATTACATGTATTAGTATTTCCATACACACTCAAAAAGTAAATACACTTTATTAGGGGGAAAAAGCAGTCAGTGTTTAAGAGTGTTCCTCAAAGGCAAGGAGGATATAACACTCCCTTAATTAAAGGAGGTAGCTTATTTGATTCCATCAGCACCAGCATACAGAACGAGAGTCATTACACATTTTTGACTTTAATCTATAAATATTTAAGTTTGCTACATTTGCTGTAGTGTTCTGACGATGGACTTCTATCACTTTCCCAAAAAATGTAGCTGGCAACATTTCTGTAATCTTTTGATTTTTCTTTTGATTAAAAATTTGGTCTACAAAATCATACCCACCAAAAAGACAATTTTTAGCAAAAGAAAAAAAAAAGATCAAGAAAATGCTAATTAGGCGTGTTTCCATTATGCACTGCTGTAATAAACAAGAAGTAGAGGAAAAGGACCAAAGACAATCACATGGATCTGAGAAAAATTGAGAGAGGTCTTCAGAAATGTGTTTCAACTGGGGAAGTCGTGACTGTTCTTTCATGTCAGCTAGTATTGGCCGTGTTTCTTGCTTCAAAAGACGAAGAAACAGCTGATCAGTCATATGACTTCAGTGTTCGCTACAGCAGAACTTATTTGGCAAAGGTTTTTCCTTCTCCCATTTACAAGGCAAAAAACACCTCAAGTAAGCGTAAAAACATTTTTTGCAAAATTAAGGTTGTTTTTTTTCCCGAATTTTGCCTTTTTCCAGCAACCTACGATTATGTAACCCATACTCTGTTATCAGTTGAACATTCTCACGTAGACATCTCACTTTTTTCAAGGCCCAGAACACCTCATATTGTCTTTTTATATTCTGTCAAGTCCTAGATAAAAAAGGGAAGTAACTTCAACAACATTCTGCTATGGGAAGATGCAGTGAAATCCACTGTCTTAAATTGTATTGTATAAAAAGATATGGCGAGGTGGTATCTTTTACCCTCCAGTGTAGACTCTTCATGCTGGAAGGTGCCTTAGCAACAGCCCTGCAGTTATTCCTCCCACATTTCTTGTCAACCCCAGTGTGCCACCTTAGCCGCCGAGCCTGAGCACCTACAGTTTGGGCTGAAATGATTGTAAAGGGGCTGCAGCCCTCCTGTTTCTGTAACGCCTTGCAGAGTGCGAGTTAAAGCCTGCTGGGAACCGCACAGAGGCCTTATTTTGGTGGTTGAAAGCTTGCTGTATCACATAAATTCAGCGACAAAAAAAGAACATTTGAAATTACACCTAGTATATCTTGCATTGAGGTTCACTTCAATATTATTTTTATGTCCCTTTGAGGTGGTTTGAAGTAAAATAATATTGGTTGATGTAAGACATCTGTGTTTGCGGGCTGGCAAGGTAAAAAGTGAGGATATATGAAATTGATTTTGATTGAGATTTCAAGGATGCTACATTGAAAGATGCTCCTCTCCTGGGTTCTGCATTGAGTAAGCCATATATCACAAAATGTTACTTGTTTTATCAAGACATCATGGGGAGATTGGCCCCTTGCCCCTTTACAATCAGAAAGCATTAATTAATACACATATCACAGAGTGTGTAATGTATGAAATATTTTTCACTATTTGCACATCAAAGAACTCTGCTGTTGAATGTTAAGTCATTGAATCAAGCCTCACAGTCATTTCAGACGTTCAGTTTAGTCATTTTAAATTAAGTTGTAGTGACGCATGAACTTTATCTTCAAGCAAATATGCATGAACATGTTCTGGACACTGCTTAAAGAGGCATGAGGGCATGTTCAAGGCCGGAAACATCTCATGTGCGGTATAGATTAGTCTACACAGCTGTGGTCACTCTGTTAACCGATGATTCACAACGATCCCTTATCCGGAAAGTAAATTGCAGGGTGCATTGTGTGTTTTGTGATGATTCTGCTGCAATTTTCCCTTCCACAATGCCAGGCCAATGGAGCGTTCTCTCCTTATCTCTACAAGTCCTGGCTAGAGTTTTTGAAAGATGTTCCCTTTCCCACATCTAGTTCTTGTTCAGCCATGAAGATAACATCCCCCCCCTGCCTCACACCCGCTGACACATAATCACAACCCTGACTGAAGTGTGTATCTCTAAGAGCAGATTCTCATGCTTATAATAGGAGGGCATAGTGCATGCGAGGGCGGATGTGTGTTTTCCTTTGAACGTGTCCCGGACAGCTGCCACAGCTCCCGGTGGCGTAATGTATTTTCAAAGCGAAGTGCTTCTGCAAGATTCACCGAGCACCCAAACTCGTAAGATTGAGGTGAAAGGGAATACACTCTGTCACTGTTGGAGATGATGTTGTCTTTCATGAAAAGCCTAGCAGCACCATCAAAAGCTAGGCCAACGGCTGGAGTAAGATTACCAGACAATTACCTGACATAATAAATGGTCCAAATCTGCTGGGAGGGGACCAGATGCTGCTAAATGGGAAGCATTTGGTTGACATTTTCCTTTGACTCCCTCGGTGTGTTGAGACGCAGTGCATGGGGGACCAGACACAGCTCAAGGTAATGTAATAACACTCACAGCGCGCTCACAACCACATTTCCCTGCTTTGCTATGTATGTATTCTCTTTCAGCCGCCCATGCAGGCACGATGGCTCCTCTTCACCAAATCTCTTATTCTGTTTGTGAAGTGACAGCGTAGCTTACAGCGACACTTAACCATTTGGAGAAAACATCAATACGGCGTCATTCTTGCTCCCGCTGCAAATTCACCTTGTTCCTTCTCTCCCTACGAGTCCATCAAGACGAAAAGGTCAAACAAAGAGCAGTGGGAATTACCATATTGCGTATCGGCCTGGGTTATCCCTGAGCCAGATGACCTCATAGGTCAGCAAACCGTAAGGGGACAAAATAGTTAAGTTTACATTGTGGAGGCAGCCAAGGGACATCAGTTGGGGATTAAATCCACCAGCTTGAATCTGATGTTGACGAGCAGATGTGAGGGGCTCACCTTCAACAGGATCAACCCAGATTACTCTCCCCAGGTGAGATTTCAATCAAATGGGTGAGAAAGAGCTAAACGGGATGAAAACCTCATTTGAATTTGTTTCACAAACAGTGACCTACATTCCGTGGAGGGGAATCAACTGACAGCCGCTTCATGAGATAATGTCCATGTCTTTCTCAGTTCCCAGATGATGACTCCTAATGACTTTCATGATCCTCTTCTAGCACCACCAGCAGGTCGTTGACATTTGTCGCTTTGATTGTACTGAATCTGATGTAGTGCCATGAAACTTGATCCTTTCAGGATAAATTGCATTCATTCCAGCGATCCTTTAACTTTTCCTCAGCCATCATTAGGTCAAATTTTTAATTTGTTCATTGCTTTCGATTTGTATTTAGTTATAAATCAGCCTCATCACATCTACTTTGAGTTTATTGCTAATAAGCAAATGCTAATGCTAACATGACAATGCTAAACAAAGATGATAAATATGGCAAACATTATACCTGCTTAACATCAGTAAGGTAACATTGTCATCTTGAGGTTGAAAAATGCAGCAATCAGAAGGTTTGCTTTTTGTGGATCTGAAATTTTTTACATTATAAATTCTTGAATGAATCTTGCTGAGCATATTTTGGTTAAACCTTAAAATTCATAGTGATTGGTTTGCCGTATAGCTTTATTTGAAAGATCAGTTTGAGCTATTCAACTCCAGGTGTAGTAATCTTTGCAGTTGTATATTTGAACAAATATTTGAAAAGATATAGCTTTAATAGCCGGTGAAATGAAATTATTATATAATGAATGAAGTTTAAAGTCACTGCCATGTACATTACATCAAGCATCTGCTGTCAAAAAGATCATACACTGAAGTGGGTACATCTGTGTCTGGCTTTGTTCGTGACTGTGAATTAAATGACACTGTATCCCACAACAGTTGTATGGAGAATACTGCTAACTAAATTAGTTATGGCTGAGATGGCAAGGCACTTTGAAATGATTCTTAAAAAGAATCCTTTAATCTCTGCTCTTAGTTCAGTTGCTCAATGCACAGACAATTAAAAGAGAATGAAATCACATGATCATGGGTGACACACCGCCACCTTAAGGCATTCATTTGGCACTGAGGAAAATACGTCAGTTAAAATTCACGTTGATCTTTTAAAAAGTGACCCATGGCATTTAAAATTTGGCTCTCGGCTGAACTCCATCTCTCCCCCGCAGAGATGGAGAGGAGAGACGGCCTCGGACAGTTACATCACAAGCTCGGGAAGCGACGCTGCCTTGCTTCTTCAAATAAAATCACATTTACACTGGGGCATAAATTAATACCCCCCTCACTCTACACCGCTGGTCTAAATACGAAACCAAAACCTCAAACATCTAATCATTACACAAGAAGAAAAGGGAGGATATATTTGGCATATCCTACTTTATCCACTGCCTCTCCTCTGTATCATTACAGTGGTATTGTGTGCTGTGGGTCTCTGCATGGATTGCATTCAGGGTTGGAGAGGGCACTGCAACCAGAGGCACATGCTTGCACTGTTGCGAGGAAAGAAGCAGATATATTGATTAAACTCTCTAAGCCACCCACCATAGGTACCCAAAGGCTCTTGCTTTTGTTTGGACTTCTTCATTTTTATTAGCCATACAGAAAAGATACCATGTTATCACTGAACAGAGATTTTGATTAATTTCAGGATCTGTCAGTACATCTGAGTATTGCCCACAAGTCATTACTCTATACATGCAATCAGCTTAGATTAATGACTTCTGCTCCTATAGGATTCAGTGCACACATACATTCTCATTCCAGTGAGATTTCAGCCATACTATGATAGTTATTCCTCCATTAATGATCTTAGATTACTGTCTTTCTTGGCAATATTTCTCATTTTTTGGAAGCAACAAATGGCCTCAAAGGCTTAACTCTTGATGTTCTTCCTTGCGGATATTCTTTAGAAATACTAGATAGGTGGTGTCATGAAAAGCAACAGGCAGCCTTTCTCACTTCACCTCCACAGCTATACATCACACGGCGGACAAGATACGGATACTTTGTTACTAAGAGTGCTCCAATCATAAAATGTCAACTGTCACTTAGGCTGTAGTGGTTTACAATGACATTTATCAACCAGCTCCTAGTTAGAGGACTGATCTAAGACCTGTTTGCTATACCCTAAACCACACAAGAGATTTATGGATGTACAAGAGCCATAAATATGTGCCATAAATAGGGTTAGAAACAGATTGTTCAAATTTCATCTCAGCACTTTGAATTGTAGATTTATAGATGGGTAAATGTTGTGCATCTGCAAACACTGTGTCTCAGATGATTAGCGATGATTCGTGTTGCCTGAAAGCTTTGAATATGGTCCAGAGGACTCATATATAGTACTGTCAAGAGTCAGGGACAATTTACTTTATTTTCGGTAGATTTTCTTAGATATGCAAAACTAAAACACAGCTGAGGCTTTAACCCTCAACTACTATAAAGTCTGAATGCACTGGGCCAACTTTTTCTCTCCCAATACCTCAACTCAGTTTATCTGCCATGCCAAGATCCGATATGGTACCCATGTTCTCTTTATCCCAAATGTGAAATTTAGACAATTCCACTTGAATTATTTGGGTCATAATTTGAATGCGGGTTTTAAATTTGTAAAGGCATTCGAGCTAAAATGTGGTGTTATGTTGCCCTTCAAACTGCATGCATCTATGGTGCAGAAATAATTGCATGTGTTTAACATAGTGGCATGTTTGTTTTAAATATTCTGAAAATAGGGCAAGGACAGGGACAATTAGTGCAATCACACAGAAGGTTTTTTATCTCTTCACTGGTGCAGCCACTGGTGGCGCCATCACAAGAGAAGCTGATCTTTGATCCCGGCAGACAGCCGACAATGACAAGGTCAGAAGATTAAGCCGCTATATTTCACCAGTTATTTATGTCTCTTTGACTTTGAGATGCTCTTCAAACTCTCACTGACGGCAACAAAAGGTCTCATCACGACAAGTGCCACATACTGTAAGGACACCAGAATTTAATGAGAGCTGCTGCAACTGGGTTGAAGTTATATATTTTGGGAATGAAGATTTCACAGGGACACTGTTGCAGGGATTTCAGTATTGCTTCAGTCGTGCAACCAATGCAAAGATACAATGCTTAGACAGTGAAATCTGACACGATCACATTTTACATTTACACACAAAAGGCATTTGTCTTATCAACTGAGCCATCGCCTTTCCATAATGATTAGGACTCCCTGGGACGATGGCGATTTGAACCCTGAATCTTCCTGTCATTTCATTTTTGAATGAAAATTCTTGATTTCGGAAACAACTTGTATTACTTTTGTTCAAACCTGGATTTCACATGTTTATGAGGGGAAAATGAGTTTTATCCAAACTATAGTTACAAACAAGATGGGCAACACAAATAATATGATAATAATGCCATTGGACATGTAAGACTTGAACCATTCAACACAACAGCATATTTAATGACTGAGTAGTTGTTCTGTTTCATTTGAGTGGCAAGCATTTAGTTCAGTGGACATTATAGTTATTATGTGATCAGTGTGGAAACTTGTTGGAGTACTCACAGATAAAGCTGAAAAATACTTGCAGCCTTACTCACCTTGAAAGGTATAGGGGCTAACACTAAGGAGGGGGGGTTATCTTAAACTGTACTCCATTAAACTACTCAAGAACAGCTGTAAATACAGCCCAAACTGAACTGGTGAAAAAAACATTAGTGCCTGCGTCTTTTAAGACCGCACTTTCCAAAAAGGCCCTTTTAGAGAGCAACCTGCATGTTTACATCAACATAAAAATGCTATCAATGCATTTGACTTCCACTCCAAGGCTGAGTGCCAGTTCACTGTGTACCATTTAAGGCTCTGGGACCTGCTCACTCCCCACATGATTTCTCAGAGCTGTACAGGGCTACGTTCTAAAAAAAGTGTTTATTCTGCTGGACAGGGGTAAACATCCCTTGGGCCCATCAGTCACTGCTAGCTGTTTGAGTAAGATCCAAGATGGCCACCACACACACCAACAGTTAGAGCTGGGAAAACCTGCATGCCCCATGTTATGTTCCAAACGCTTCCATCTGCTGAAAGTGGTCGGTCTGAATCCAACACTAAACTCATCGTCATTCCACTGGGAACTGTGCTGGAGGGGAATACCTACTGTTACAACATGGGAAGTAAATCCAGGCCGTGACCACCCTGAATTCAAAGCAATGCCTTGATTTGACCAAATCAATCTGTCACTCAGTCATCAGTGCAGCACTCATTCATTTAGTCATTCATAATTCCATCTATTCACCAGTTATCGCTCTGTCACTATTTCATTCATCTCATCTGCCAGAGACACATTTATGCATTTATTCTTCTGCATTCATTCAAATGGTAAATGGCGGAGGAAGTGACTGAGCCGATGGATGAAATGTGTATTATCTGTTAAATGTAAATGTGTTTCCGGGATTGTTCTGGTCTAAGAAGTATTAAATCTCTGAATTTATGCAATCTGACATACCGCTGTGGTACTTTAAGGAAAGATGAAGCAAGGGAAGTTTCTTTGTTTAGCACCATTCAACAACAAAAACAATTCAAAGTGCTTTACATGAGACATAAAGGGCATTAAAAAGACAAGCCTCCATCCGCAGGCGCATCATTAGAAACATTGGCAGGTAGCCCTGATGAGAGAAAATGAGACATCCCCCCATTATTTGACCCAGGTCTTGATTATAGGACCAGTTTTCACAGCTTGTCCGTTATGCCTTGTTCAAACATGTCAAATCTCATTTACACACAAGTCACTTCACCCGGTATAATAAACACAGGGGGGAAAACATGGCCTTTGCGGTGACGCCAGCAGGGTGCCCACACATTTCGCACTGTTTCATCACTGTGTCCATTTGTATTAACTCTCTTGTTTGAAAGATTACACCCTCTACTGTTCCTCTTTTGAAAGGGATACAGTAGATTACATTACCTTCTTATTCTTCTTAAGAAGTTATTACAAGACATTGCATGATGTTTGAATAAAAAAATAAAAAAAGTCACTTTAATCTGACTAGACTCTGCTCTCAATATTGACAAATCTTTTATAATTGTTATGGCCGATGAAATTAGGAAAATTTTACTTTATGCACCTTTTAAATTTGAGAACAAAACAGATGGATGGAAAGGGGAAACAAAAAAAATATCGCAATAGGATTTTACAGTTGGAGGAGACAAGTCAATAAAAGCAAAATGTAATGGTAATACATATAACAAAGAACTTATGTCATAGCCTTCCCAAAGTGGAGATATTTAGCAGAGTTTCAGAACTCATGACTGTCACGTTGACTGTGACTTAAACTCATGGCCCAACCAAGCGGAAAACAACAAACGCATGTACATTTCCAGTTGAGGATTGCAGCTTACTTTTGCTAGCCTTCAACTAAACAGTCGCTCATGATTTCAGTTAAACGCTAAAGTTGCTGTTGGTTGTCTGTGGTCTGTGTATGTGAAGATAGAACGAGTGCTTTCTGATCAGATGCTGTTGTGCTGTTGTGGTAGGCTAACATTACATAATTTTTCGTTTTGGACAGACTAACATTACAGAGTTGTTGTTTTCTTTTAGCTTGAAATAATCCCATACTTTGGACACTTTGGTCTTTGTCCCTCGCCATTTAATCATGCCGTGTTATTACACTTTAAGCGCGATGTGCAACAGTAATTAATGTCTGCGCAAAATAGTGTGCTATAGTTAAATGGATTAAATGAAGCATTGGTGCAAAGAATTTGTGTCAACACTCTTTAGTAATCAAATGAATCAATTTAGTCAATGAATCGTTTCAGCCCTATTATGAACCACAATATGATCACTTATTTATGTGCATACTAAAGATGATTTGAAAGTTGGTGTGATAGTGAGAGAATGAGATAGTTTGAACTGAAAAAAGTCTTTAAGGTTTCTCAGAGGCATTTGCATGCTTGTATGGGAGAATTTGTGGTGCTACAACATGTAATGTGCTTCCTTCGCCACTGCAGACAAGAGTAATAATTCTCCCGGCTGATGGAGGTTCTGGTTAGGTAAAACAAACTGAAGCGGTCAGATGATCAGACAACTTGTACTCAAGTTACCAGTTTATCCAGATTCTAAAACACATTATTTGGAGGTAAAATCAAAAGGAACTATACTCAAAAATGACAATGATAATCTCTTACTGCAGGACAAAGATGAACCCAGCAGTTGGTCTGTAAACTTTGATAGATCCTTGCAACAGCTTTGACAATAATTTTAATGTTCACCGTTTCAAGAAACCAGAATTATCATTTAAACACACTTTTGTATTTGCCTTACTCAGATACGGCTGTCTGTCAAATTAATGGTGGTTTTGACTATACTTTCATAAATAGATGATCAGTGAAATAATCAAAGGAAATCAGTGGAACAATCAAAGGAAAAATGGCAAAAACAAAAAGCCTGATTTTTAAATTATTGCTTGTCAAATTTCAGTCTCCAAGTTTGATGAGGATAAATTCTGGTCCAATTTAAAACAGCTAACAAGACAAAAGCAACCAAAAATGAAAATCTCAAAACAACAAAAACATAAAAAGAATACAGAACACACTGTTAACCTTGATTATTTTGTGTGACAGGCAGGTGGGAAAATGTCCTCAAAAGATTACAGCATGTTGAATCGTATGTAAATCAAAGTGGTAGCAATAGAACACTAAAAAGTATTTTTTTCTTTGGCACATACTGCACTTGGCAGTATTTCAAGGTATGATTTCAAAATTTATGACAAAAGCACTCAGAACAACACGAGCGTGCTGAGATGCTATTCAAGTGCAGATTTAATGGCACGCACACATACACACTTGAATACAAAATGAAGGGCAGAAGCCAAACTCTATTTGCAGAGGTGTGGAAGACTTGAGCGACAAGCTCATTATGCAGTTCGGGACATACTGTATCATCGATTAACATTCATCATGCTCAATCTACCTCAAGTCCTCGTCCGTCCAACCTGTGCTGCAAATGCAAAGCAGCCACCCCCCCTCCCCAAACTGCCATAGCCATGTTTGTAGACAGAGGTTAATGGGAATGGGCCGCTGTGTCACTGTATTGCCATGTATAAAAAGGACCTGCAGCTGGAAAGTTCAGGACAAGTGATGTTTACCCAGTGACACCCTAACATGTCAAAGTGATTCGCCCCTACTCGGGTCAGGCAGTAGGGGACTGTGTTTAAGTGTGATGCTCCCTGGTGTGAAGGCATGATACTAAGCATACAGAAGGAGTCTAGTGCTGAGATGAGGAATGGCAATTAAATACATAAAAACATGCCTACTGTTGCTGACTACCATTACAACAATTTATTTCCCAAATGTAGGAATGTTTTTTGTGAAGATGAAACTTGTATCATCTGATTGCTGCTGTTTACATTCACCCCAGATGCAAATTCAAAAAAAGGAGGTTTTGTGGGAACATCCAACTGGTAGGAGACTGGGGTAGACCCAGACCATGCTGTAGGGATTATATAGCTCATCTGGCCTGTGAAGCCCTGGGCATTGCCCAGGAAGAGCTGGGTTACTTTGCTGGGGAGAGGGACGTCTAGACTACCCTGCTTTGTCTTGGCGACTTGGCCATAGATACATAGAAGAAAGTGGATGGATGACTACTAAAATATCTCTCAATACTGTCATTTTACTGTTCTGTGGTAGAGATGCACTGTGGGTACTGTCAGGTTCTTTTTTTCAAAACATTTTCTGTGTGAGTGCAACAATGTTGTAGATGTGCAATGCTACATCAGTGCAGTACTCCCAGATGTGCATTAGGCCTACTGCCTGAAAAAGTAAATGAGGAAATGATGAACTGTCTTCCAGCCAGAGATATTCCAGGACCCTAGCTTGAAACCTGTCCAATTAGTGCTGTCCAACCATAACCACATGTTTTATTAACCCGTTGGGCCCTTGGTTTTTTGTTCAGTTCTCAGTTCCAATAGGCTTTTGGCATACTCACTGCATATCTTAACACCATACAGAATATTTTTATTTGCGGGGTAAGTTGCGCTAGACAGACACACCATCGATTTCCATGTTAAGTGGTACTTTACCATTCCAGCAGTTGTTTAATGCAATTTTAAATTGTCGGGACAATTTGTCCACAGGTTTCCAGTATATGAATAGAGGGAGAAGAGTATTAGTGTTTCAGGGATATAAGAACCACGTTGATTGAATAGAGCCAATGGATTTGGCACCTTTTCTCTGTCTAACTTCTATTTGTGATAAACATGTTCTGAGTTTGAACATCAGTGCCTGTAAAGTTTTTGACAGTTAAAACTTCATACCAAAATCTAGACTAGGGCTGCATCTAACAACTATTTTGATAGTGGAATAATCTATCCATTATTGAAACTAATAATCTACTTTTCGGAATATGAATAGCAATATTACACGATGCAATGAGCTTTTAAATTAAACCTGAGGGTGATGTGTTGTTTTAGTAACTTGACTGTTCACATCACTTTACTCCATTAAGCTGACGGTGTCGTTATGGCCTGATGACGTCATGAACGAATTGATTATTAAAGTCACTCGAAACAAAATTTGATAATCGATTTTCGTCAACTACATCAATTACTTGTTGCACCCCTAATTTAGACAGGTTAGAGCTAGCAGAGATCCCCATCTCATTAGCTGAATCATTTAAGTTGCAAGCTGTATTACGCACAAACAAGACAAGATGACTTCATGATACACCTACATTGTAACAGCACAGGTAGAAAATAAAATGTGTAATTCTGGCTACATGACTTGTTTGGCGATGGCACATCGTGTTGATTGCGTTCACTGTCACAGTAGGCAAGCAGAAAAGTATTACTGAGGGATAGCAATAGCCGGACCATCACTTGTCCTGAAATTTCCAGTGGATACTCCTACCAGGCACAATCTCACCTTTACTAAGATAGCAGAAAAAAGACATTTCCTAGTGAGGCATAGCTTGAAAGATTGGAGTAAGAAATTTCAGTGAAAGAACACACAATGTACATTGCACGTCCACACTCAGTCACTTGAGGGGCACTTTAGTTGCATTAACAGAAAGGACCTACTGTACACATACAGTCCACACAGAAAATCCTGTGCAAAGGAAAAGAAGCTGTGAGTTCCCTGTAAGAAAAAATTGCCAAACACTGATGCAGAAAAATAATTAACAAATAAAAAACAGTGACCAAAATTAGTCAATATAGATCAGAATAAGCCCTGCAGTGATTATGATGAATCTTTTCTGCAAATGAAATACGAGGTATTTGTGTCGCAGTCTTGCAATATTCAGGGCCACAGTAAACAAAGTTTTAAAGCAGTTTGAACATCAGACTGTGCAAGCTATTGAAAACGTCTAAATGACTCGGTTTGTTACATATTTCCTGTGAGTCTACCTGACCTTTTGGTTTGCTATATAGTGGATGTTGCCCAATTATTTTGAAATGTTTCTCCAAAAATATAAGCAGGAAGAGAAGCCTGTCTTTGAGAGCACTCTTTGAAAACATAATGCGCCTTTAATAAAAGATAAATACTGTGATGTACGCTCATTTTCTTTGATTATGCAGTTCAACTTGAACAGGATTCAAAACATGGTTAAGATAAGTTTGCAGTGTAGAAGTTTGCTAAAGGTCATACGGAGCCTGTCCTCGCCAGAACCCCCCTGCTGTATAGGTCATTTATGCAGCAGCTTAGTATGACACATATTTGATAGTTAAAATATCAAACAGAATATGGAACTGGTGAGGTAGAGAAAATGTTGTTTACTTTGATGCCATCTAACACGTCAGTGTGTGACAGCTTAAACATACAGTTTGGTTTGAAGTAAGACAAGAATGCTGCACTACGGCTTGAAGGTAGTTATTCTGCCTACAGACTGTATAAAAAAAGTGGATGTAGTCATTGTGACATCACCCATTGATTTGTGGACTGCCATTTTGAAGCGTCAAGTTTGGCAGAGAGTTTTTGCAACCAGTGGCACCAGACGTGACCATATTTGGATGAAATGGTGGAGCTAACAGCCTTGTGTGGAGCTGGTTAGCTTGATTAGCTCAATGCATCTGTAATTTACTTTGACTGTCATTTTGACAGAGCTGACAGTTTTGTCTAGTGAACAACAGTCTTAAAGCTAAATGTACTCACCAGATAAGGTGAACAGCCGAATCCTAATGCGCTTTTTCAACGGTGCTGGTTAATTTTACACAGTGCCATGGGTACGAGTCAATCTTGTGACTCGTACAAGCTTGCCTGATTGACAGGTGGCCATGGTGACGACTTGTCAATCACAGCTAATCCCGTCCTGAAGCATACTCTGCTTTATGGTCTATTTTCCTCTAAATGGGACCATCTTTTACTAAATGAACATCATGTTGGAAGACCTGAAACTAGATTGATTTATAGATAGATTAATTGAGACCATAAACTCATCTGAATCCACATGACGATTTGTATGTACAACAGTTGCAGGACAACAATGTTAATTCTTCTCTCTGCATATCACTATTTTGAGTCAATCTTATAATGCCATTAATATTCTGTATAGTGGCAGTATTTCCACCTAGATGTTTTTAGCACTGTCACGATCCTGTCCTGAGTGCTGTGTTTTTTTTTTATTCTGAGGGTTTGGTTTTGTATCTGCATGTTAGTTATGTCATCTGTTCTGTCTAGTTCTGAGTTTATTCATTTATCAGTTAGGTATCTGTTAGTCTATGTTTTTGGTTCCATGTCTTTGTTCCCAGTCGAGTGTATGTCAGTATTTACTCCTGGTCCTTGCACTTCAGTGTTGTTGTTTTGATCTGTCCAGTACCTGTCTTAGAGTTGTTGAGTCTTAGGTTCGGCCCTGTCTTGTCCTTTGTCCAGTATTTGTTAGTCTGTTGTGTTTTGGTGTTTTCCTGATTTCAGTTCTGTCACAGTTTCATGTTTTAGTGTCTGTACCATCATGCTTGAGTTCTGTCCGCTTGTGTATTTATGTTCTCTGCCAGTTCCATTAATTATCTGATCTTGGTTGTTCTACTTTTGTCTCTGTGTAGCCTTTATTATTATTCATCCTCATCTTACTTATTATCTGTTTTGTCTCATATCTTAGTTTTTAGTCCTGTACCTAATGTCTTAGGGTTCACTCCTGGTCTGTGTACTTCTGTGTTTTGCCCATGTCTGAGTTTTGTTTTACCTTAGTCTCTGTCTGTTCCTTGTTGGTGTTAGTTTATTTGTGATCTGCCGGCTTGTGTCTTAGTATATATTCCTCTGATCTGTTATGGGTTCCATAACCGGTGTCATGTCTGTTTCCTCCAGTATCCCTCCGCCTGGCTGTCTCTCTGTTCTCCCCCCTGCTCTCTCCATGCCTGCCTGTGTCTCGTTAGTCTCATGTCTGTCACCTGTGTTGCTCCCGCTGACTCATTTTTCCCTGTGTATATATACCTGGTGTTTCTGTTTAGTCTTTGTCCGGTCATTGTCGTGTGTAGACGCTCTGTCATGTGTTGCTCTGTGCCTGCCTCGTCTCTGCCCCTGTTTTGATTATCTGTTTTATTTGGACTGTTTATTCTCTGGAAGATTCTCAGCCACTATGTTATTAAGTGTGCTCGCCTTTTGTTTTGCCTCAATAAACCCTTTGGACTGCACCTGCTCTGCCTTTTGTCCTGCATTTGGGTCCACCAACCTACCTCACCACCACACACCTTGACAAGCACACAAACACAAAAAAATAACAAAAAAACCCTCTTATGTAGTGTGACAGCTTTTATCAGTCCGCATTAGGTGAGGCGATTTTGCCATTGTTAAGTAATACATATTTTTTCCCACTATGACATCGGTATGTTTGTTGCGCTTATTGAGCAGGAATGCTCTGTCCAGTTGCATTTAACCATTAAAACAAAGAAGCGTTCCAACCCCACCCTCCATCCACAAAATAGTTTTAAGTAGAGTATTTCTCTATAGCGTCAAATGTTATCACTAACTGCACATAATCAAAGTTAAATGAAAAACTAACTGAAAAACATTGTTAGCATTGTTGTATTATTCATCAAGAATTTAACTTGCAGAAACTATGCTAATTTGCTTCATTATGACTGTGTGCCTTTCTTACAAATAAACATCTGAAAGTGCGAGTACATCTGCGAGTCAAGCCCACTTCAAAGCAGTGAGAGGAGCACAGACAAAAACAAAATATAGAATATCTTTAACGTGAAATAACCAAAACTGCTGTAAGTTGGGGTTTTTTGTTTGTTTTTTTAATTTATGCATGCTTTTATTTTTTTCCCCAAATTGCAGGAAGAGCACTTTGACTACTTTGGGGAATTAAATGTAATATTAAGAGAGGTAGAAAGATGGGGAAGTTACAGTACAGAAGATTTCTGTTAAAATGTGATGGCGGACCAGAGAGGCTACACACTATATACAGTCATGCGCACATGTACAGTGTTTTTTCTCTCAAAGTGGTTCAAACAAAACGTCAGGTAAGCTAGGTTAAATAGACTGCCTGACTGATTTAAAACTCAGAGGCCAGCTGCATGGCACCCTAGGGCCTGTAATTGCCATCACTACACTGACAGCTAGAAAATCACACAAGAGAGGGATTATCTTGTGGCAAAGGCTCTTGTGTGCAGGAGAAGCACAAGGTTGATTGCATTGAGGTGCCCATGAAACCCACTCGTATGGAGGAATTAAATAAAAAAAACTGTGGTAGCTGCACATTGTGTTTTTAAGGTGCTTTCTGTTAGAGATTGTTGTTAATCAGTGGTGACAAGTTGGAGATCAATACGGATTGGATGAATGTGGGTTACAGGATGGCGTTTCACAGTACAAACCCTAGTTGTTTTCAAAAAGAAACCAAGCACTCAATACTGTAGCTCTATGCTCTATGCTGGGGGGCTGCCACAAATAAATTAACGTACAGGAAACACTGACAATAAAGAAAAGTTAAATTGGCAAGAAACATAATGACCTTTTTAAAATATGTCACTAACATGTCTTACATGTCAGCTTTTAATTGTTTAAATTTAATAATAATTTAAAACTTGCATGACAAAGTTTATAGTATTCTGAAACTGTGGTTACTGTGGTTCAGCAAGTGATTTTATGTATATTGTTAGTGTCCCATTTTCATTTTGTTTCTTTTTTATATCTTATGAAGAAATGCTTTATTACAGTATGAATAAAAACAGAATAAAATACCTAAATTTATAATGAGAAATATATTAAATATATTATTTTTAGCTTATGTATTCCATTCATTTTTTTTCATGTGTAATTTAGATTGATGTTCCTATTTCCTATAATTGCAAAACCACTAACTCCTGACAAATATTAACCGCAGATCTAATTTAAATCCAGTGGATGCTGTTTATGTGACAAAAACCCTGTCTTTTTTGTTTTGCTTGTTTGTTTTGTGAGAGCTATCTGAATTTATACAGGGAGCTCAAATGATGGTCAGTTGGTTGGTCACAAAATGCTGTGATTGTGTAAAGCACTGTGGAAAGTGCTATCCTTTATTGGGCAGCAGCTGTTATGTACATCCTTGTACCTAAGAGGGTTGTTTTTCAAAATACAAACATGAATCCAGTGTACATATCTATCACATCATAATCTCTGAATCGCACAGCAATTTTGAAAGTGGTGCAACAAACAAACAACCCAAACGCTTAAAAAAGATTTTTTCTGTGTTAACTTGTGACTTGGCTGCTCTTTGTTCTGCTGCTCATAGGTGTACAAGAACATGTGCATTTAGGAGTCGTTTTCCGGCTCTCACTCCTGAACATTTTTAAGGTCACAGTCAAATCGCACTCACAGAGGTCTGAAGCTCTCTCCCCACTGGACTCCAAAGCTAGCCCAACATTACATAATTTGCCAGATATAAAGTGGTTTGAAGTTAAAGTGGTCATATTATGCTCATTTTCAGGTTCAAAATCTTATTTAGGTGCTGAAAGCTTCAGTTTAGCTATGGAGTGATACATCTTACCTCTACAGAATCTTTGTTGGGAGTTGCACACGTGCAGTTCCTAGTTAAGGACTAGGATTGGGTCGTGAGATGCCGGTAAACACAGTTTTAGTAAGGACTAAGGACCAGCTTAGCAAGGACTAAAGAAAGAGTAGTGAGTTATTAATTTATAACATACCTTATTCAGCATTGTGGTGCGTGTTACATAGTGACACATATGTTACAGAAGAAAAGGCCAGACTACAAACGAGCTGTTTTCAGACAGTTCAGAGCAGTGTTTTCTGCGGGAGATGGGAATTCCCTTTGTGGTGGACTCTGGGCTTTTTCACTTTGCAAACCTATTACATGCACAAAAAAGAAATATAAATCAATAAAGGAGAGGGAAAAAGCCAAGAAGCATAATATGACCTCTTTGAGAGTGATAAACATACTAGGCTAACTGCAACAACCACAGCTCACAGTGGATTGTCAATGTAATTTGAATTGTGTTACAGACCAGGGATCGACATTAAACTTTTTTGCAACTGGCTCCACCGGATTTGAAACTTACTGCCCCAAAGACAATTTTTTATTATCCCTTCCTCCAAAACTTATCAGTGTTACAACAAAACCAAAGACTTATAAGTTATGTTCAGGGCTTAACTTTTTTGCTAACTAGCCAATGTGGCTAGTGTTTTTTTCAAAGTCACTAGCCACACAGCATTTTCACTAGCCACATTTTTTTGTTAGGAAATTACATTTTATACGATTAAAGTTGAAAATGGCGCGCTTAAATTGGCGTGCAAAAATGTACTAATATTATCATTAGCTCTGATAAGGTTGTGTGTAAATCTCCTTTTTTTGGGGGGAAAAAATAGTCTATTGAGATAAACACATTAAATAGCAGCTTCTTATTGTATAAAGTGCTGGTGGGTGTAAAAGATTAACTGAAAAGATAAAAACTAAACTAAAAAGAAAATTCACCAGGAAGATTGTTTAAATCCTATTTATTTATAAAAGCAGCAGGCTAAATACTGTAATGCAGAGTAGAAACGTTATCTGCATTAGAAACAAAAAATGAAAAAAAGTCACACACAATTAAGGCAACAGGATTAAAATGTTATGTATAGGCGTATATCATTTTTGTGCACTTTTGGGGTGTTTGTTTTTCCTCAGAGCTCTGACTGGATTTATGTTTATCATGAAGCTCTGCAGTAGCTCTGAGTAACTGCAGATATGAATTGAGTATACAGGTATTTATTTTCCAGATTATTCCCCTACAAACGCGTCTTCTGCTTTCATACATGGCATGACAACTTTTTATTAACACATACAATCAACTCAGGAAAGGTAGTTGTGATATGACATAGGTAGCGCTTATACAACACACATTCCAGTTGCTTTGTTGATACATAAGAGTGTATAAATGTAGTTGACACATCCAGTGACTACTAAAATTCACAGGCAATTATTTTGACCAACAAAAATAAATTGAACCACTCCGTCAATGTCTAGTCTATGTACTTGTTCTCTGCCTACCTTTTTCAGATACTCAGCAATTTTATTTCTAAAAAGCGACTAGCGTCAAATCTAGACCATCAGGGGAAAAGTGATAACTATAGAAATGTCCATTATATTGTAGGCTAATTGAAGGCTGCGCAGAGTAACCTCCGTGAGCAGCTCTCCCTCTCCTCTTGCGCCGTGCGCAAGCAGGCAGGAGTAAGAGTGAGTTACTATGATAACAGGAATGCTCTGAGTCTGTCGCTCTGAAACTTTGCGACAACATATTAAGATAACAGGGAGGTAGACTTCATAGGAATGATATACAGTTTTTAAGAGGATCAACTAAATTATATATATACACACCCCTAAGGAAGGGGCAGAGTTGGTAAACCTGTATTCTATTTCCTCTGTTACCAGAAAGAGTCCTTAGAACTGGACTAGCAATTTGAAGCTGAAAGATGGTAGCAATGCAAGCTGTGAAAATGATCTCAGTTGAGGCCCTCTGCTATACAGCCGCCATCGGCATTCCTGTGCCTAGAGCATCTTCTCCCATTACAGAATTTTGCTTTTAGGCGGTACTGCTGAATTTACATTTAAGAGCTTTGATCTTGGACCGCATTCAAAATACCAAAGGGTTCTCTGTTGAACAGAAGTACTAAAGGTAAAGATTCTGTGGAGGTCTGGTGTACTTTCCTGACTGGAAATAGAGAATCTAACCATTTTACCACAATTTATGCAACCCTCGTGAACAACTGCTTTCCATGGCAGTGGGTTTCATTAGACACATCACTGGGTCAGTCATGAGTAAATGATAACCGATGTCAGTGGTAATACACAGTGGGCTTTAAAATTGGGAGGGAATTAGAGAAAATGTCTGTGCAACATTCTTTAGAGAAAAGTTAGGGTTCTGTGTTACATAATCAACTAAGAACAAAAAGTAATACCCCAAAGTAATACCCCGCTGTACTTCCAGCAAACCCATAGCCAATTATGCTATTCTTAAGCTCTCAGACACAGCAGCCCATTTCACATTACAAAGGGAAATGTATGAAAAGTTGTCCAACCAACAGGGAACCAAGTTCTGCAAAAATAATTTCTGTTGCATTTTCTGTGAAAGTGGATTTAAAATTGCGATTTTGTCGAGATGTGATCTCTGAGACTTGACCTACACCAGCTTTAATCAAATGTTGACCAAACTAAGAGTAAATAAACACTAAGATTAATCACATTTGTGACTGGAATAATTAAGTTCTTTGTTTGGTAAGTGCTTTGAAACTGTGGGCCCACAGAGGTATAAATAAATAAACGGCTTAGAGCAATATTTTAAATACAAATGCCCATGCTGTGTGTTTTCATTTTCACCAGAAAAGTGACATTCATGAAATGAAAAGGAAATATATATAAACAAGTTTAAATGTTATATTCCTTTCCTTTCCTGACCTTTCCATTGTGGTTTGTGCTTCTGTACACATTCCTTTTATGCTATGAGGCCAAAGATCAGGACTCTTATTAGGACCCTGCATTCTTTAGCAATTTCTTCAATCAGTGGCTTACTTATAGAGTGCACATAAGACAGTATGAAAAAAAGAAAAAAACAAGAATTGTCAGCTGACTTAAAAAAAAAAAGAAGAAGATTCAATGTTTGTGGAAAATGAGCAACCCAGTGCTGGTGTATGAAAAGAAGCATGTCAGCTTTCTCTGAAAAGATCTTTGACTGCTCTTCTCAGATGTTGTCTTGCAGCCGGAAAACAAGCTCTCTGATGCACACACAGTTACTTGGCTGACAGATCTGAAAAGGTGGCGAAAGTGCACCTATTCTTCCACCACCACCTGACAGGGTCTTTGGTCATGGAGAGGGACGGCAAATTCCTGTAGACCTATATCTCCTGTGCGACATTTTTGTGACTACAAGGCAGGGGCTGGGAAGCTTCTGCTGCTTGTGTTCATTCTTTCATCTACTTTTGAAATGCTTCTCCAAGGGTGACATTTTATTTCTCTTGGAGAATGACGGAAATAGGGTAGGGGATCTTTGTATTCTATTTGTGGTAATTAAAAGAAAATCCCAGAGGCATTATTTCCCTGTAGCATAGGGGGAATACTTGTGTGTTACCATCCGTGCTCCTGTGTCCTCTTGCAGGGCCTCACTGTTTTTCTTTCTCCATTTATTAACACTGCCAATTGGCGGTTTGGCTTGTATCAGATAGAGCCCAGCCGACAAATTGCAGATATATGAGTATTGGCATTTCTAACAGCCGATTAATGCAGATTAAAAAATAAATGGCGAGACGGAAACCAGATGGGTGCTCTGAAACTCTCCTGTTGGAAATACAGCCTCAAATGCACCACAAAACAAAGAAATCAGCTGACCAGAGTCAATTATCTGTGTCCACGGCAAGTTGGTCATTTTTCACGTGAAATACATTACTTAGATAATAATAAAAACATCCCCCATCACTTTTCCTCTTATCCCAAATACATTAAAACAACATTCAAAGTATCCAAATCTTTTTCAAAATATAAAAAATAAATAAAATGTAAAAAATCTTAATATTGGAATATTAACCAGCTCTTTTTTTACTTTAATTTCGCCATCAGCCCCCATAAAACCCATATTGGTCAGGCTCTAGTATCAGTTTACCTTCAGTCAGCCCAAGACTGCCTCATTATCTAAGGTTGAGATAGAGTTTTAAGCTAATCTTCCAACTGTGATCCCATCTTCTAAACCTGTTATTACAGTGTAACGTGCCAAGGATGATGTGCATTAGCTGTTTGTGATATTGATTGTTGTTCCAGTCTTCTCATGCAATGCTATTTAAAGACTCACGTCATCATTCGTTTCATTTCTGAAAAATCCAATGAAAAGACCAAGACTGACAGCGAGTTAGTCCATCTCTTAATACCTTCTGACTTCCTGAAACTGACTGTGTCAGCCTCAAGCCAACTGGCTTTCACCCGAGATCTAAATCCTAATAACAGGTCACAAATAAATAGTTTTTTTTTCAAGAAAGGCTCAGTGATTTCCTAATACACATGGTACACGTAGCTACTGTAGTTTTCAGCAAACGTTACCCAAACAGGAGAAAGCATATTTTGGGGACTTTCAGCTGTGAATTAGTCCTCATTTTGTGTTTTAGTGAGTACTTACAGCAGCAGGAGGGAGTGTTTGGGATCGGCTCAAAATAAACTACTGTGCCCATGTTCATGGTAATGAAGGAACATGTCACCCAGTGCAACAATGTGGCTCATTGATGCGTTTATAATGGCTTTTGGACAGCAATGGAGATCTATGGAATGCAGGAACAATAGCCTTTCATAGGATTTGTTGACAATTAGAACAAATATAGAATATCATCATCCTTGTGATGTGATGCTGTTGGCATGTTCTCCCTTTTTGCTGGAATGCAGCCACAAATAATGCATGCTTCAAAACTGGCTGCCATTTGTTCAAAGCTAAGATGGCAATGTAGATTTTTATTTTATGTATATATTTAGCACTGTCGTTGAACTAGGGATGGGGAATCTTGGAATCACTAACATGAAACAATAACAATCTGTTATTGCCAATTTTAGCATTGCTTGTACAGTCTCTATGGTAATTGATTTTAACAGATTTAGTACCAAACAGGCAATGTTTTGTTTTTTATGTGCACATTGTAAAATATGAATTCCACATGAGTACTAGATATCTCAGAATTATATATTTCTGCATTTCGGATCATGTCTGAATGCTTCACTATATGGACTGGTGAATGATGGGATAATGCAGGTGGGAATTTACAAGTCTATTCAGTGAGCAGGGAAAAAATGGTAGCAGCAGTAGGTAATTTCCCTCGTGGAAATCATATAACGATCTGGTGTCTAATCATCATTATAATGGTCAAGTTAGGTTTTTCTATAGAAATGGACACACCTCATCAGATGACCGGAACGCTCCACTCTGTTCTCCCTTCTCGTGTAATTGGAAGTTCTTCAGCTCCTGATATCTGATCCTGGACGATGCTTAGCCTGTGCACAGATCCAGCAACCCCAATCACAGATTAGTTTGTGATAATACACCATGGGAGATGGTAAATGGATTACAACGATGCAATCAGTAGAAATGCAGGCCCAGAATCTGTCTTTATTACAGGGTTTCTGCAGGTTTCAAGTCAAATTTAAGACTTTTTCAGACCACTATGAATGAATTTTAAGTCCTATATTACGACATCATAAAAAGAAACATTCCAAAGGAAATTAAGTCACAAAATTACTTGCAGAGTAAATAAATGTATTCAAATCAGGGTTGAGTGATGTCTACAAAATTGGCATTGGACCATGTAAAGCTAAACTTGCTTAAGAAGTCTACTGGGTTTGAATTATAACCATTAGACGCTGTTAATATGACCTCAGAATCATTACAGATAGGACATGTTTGCCTTTTGTGTCGTCATTTACTGCTTTGTACATTTGTAGAAATGAACATAAAAAGGACATGAGAACACCCCCCCTTCTGTATAACTAGAAGCATTTCATCTGGACATCAAAATCCAAAAGAATAATCTCATCATTATCTTAGAAGGACTAGTTTGCATCCCTAATTTGCTTTAGCGTTACTAAGCTCAGCTCCTCCCTGGTCATCACCATCCTTTCTTTTTAATTTAATTTGACTATCAAAACAGACTACAGTACAAGACAGAGCTATAACCTAACAACTCCATGCTAATGTTATCCTCCACTATCTTTCAGCGTCACTTTCTGCTGCTCTCTTTTTCGCATTCGCTCATCCTCTGACATGGTAGTATTTTTTTATTTTATTTATTATGTGTAATTTAAAAAGTTTGTTTAAAAAATTGTCAACTAATTTACATGTTTACAAAATTTCATAAAAAAACAGCAGAAATTTAATGTTTGCATTTTTTTCCCTTACTGTCCCGAAAATAAACCAAACCGTGACTTCAAAACCGAGGTACATACCGAACCGTGATTTGTGCACCGTTACACCCCTAATCAACAGAGATTATTATGTAAGCAGAGTGTCTTTGCATTCATTCAATTGCAACCAAACAGTGCATGTCATTTAGAGCCCGGCCAATATTATCCACAATTTGAGGTAATTGCATTTAATCGGGATCAGTGTTTATAACAGCAGATATGACTCTTGATAAAGAAACAGAGACAGATCCTTCGCTCATTCACTCCCGGCTTCCTCCCAGCTCACAGCAGAATCTTTCATGTTGCTGTAATAATTTATGTGCAATTGTTTACATGTTAAGTTATTAAGACTATAATCTATTTTATTAACATAATCCATTTAGGAAAAGGTATTGGAGCCCACATTCATAACACCTCCAATATCGGCCTGTTCTGAGTGTAGTTTGGACAGGATAGGGGTCTACTATCCAAATTATTTTCAAAATCAAAATATCGGCTCATAAACCGGCTCTTTTTCACCTTAACATTGTGTTGGCCCCCAAAAATGCATATTGGTTGGGCTATAATGTCAGTCTACTAGATACCCTTTTAAGCTGATAGCAGTCATTACTATATAATGAAACCTTGTGATGAGTAAGAAGATTGCTGCCTGCACATTAGTACAATTATTACATTTTTCTCACTATTTTCTGGTGATCTAAATTTAATCTTCAACATGTAACTTTGCAGTGATGGGTGAGTGGTCTCCAACAAAGCTGCAGTCATTTTCATCAGTAAGAATATTTATCTAATTTATCTTTTGGTCAGTTTAATAAGAGTACACTGGATGTCATGAGACAAGCTAATTAGACATCAGCAATCATTGAAAACCATATTCTAAAGCAGAAATAATCTTTAACATACCCTGTCTAACAATGTGAGTCGGACAAAAATCTGGACATTGACAGCAAGACAAAGTTGCATCTATTTGTTGTGATGACTGTAGAAGGAAATGCCCGAAAGCAAAACCTGATAGAAAAGTTTCAATTAGACGAATAAGTCAGATCCACAGTATCTTGTGAGGGCACACTTTTTTCACATTGCCATTTTATCTGATAAGATGGGTTTATTTTTTTACTCAGAGCTTTCCTAAAGCTGTATTAAATCAATAACCGATTTGATGTGGGGGCAGGAAAATGTCTCTGTTGGATTTCCTTCAGGTACTTTCCTGTATTATGTGCCTAAATGTGAAGTCCCAAACATTCAGCTTACTTCAGGTCCAAATTTCCTTTGTCGAGCCTTCAGGTTTGTCAGCTGCTTTTCTCTGGAGACAATGAAATGTTCATGGATAATTCAATTTAGACTCAAGGGCACTGAAATATAAAAGGCACTTGAGGCCATTTATGCCATTGTTACAGCGCCAACTATTGCAAAGCTTAACAAATGTACTCGCCGTACTTCCCAGAGACACGGATTTCAATTACCTAAGGGAATATTCTGCAATGGCACTTTGTAAGGAAGGCATAAAGGGCAAAAATTGGTGTGCAGAATTACTTCCTGTGACTTAAGGAAGGTCAAAATTAGATGAGTTGAGTGAAGGAAACAGACATTTGTCAGCATGACCATGTCTATTTTGTATGGAGCAATTTCTTTACATTGAATCCCTCACTGAGCCCTCATTGTGAATACACGCCACACACGATGGCTATCACACGCCTATCACTGAAGCATCATTGGCTGTCTCAGCCTCACAGCCCTCATTCACATAAATGTCATAACAATGCATATGCCGACTGAAAGTATAACAGCTCCGTAGAGAGATAAAGGTAAAAGAGATACATAAATCAGATCTTCAGTATGAAATATGTATCACATGCACAGTGAATTGGAATAAATCACATCAAAGTCCTACTGTGTATTCATTTCAGTGGG
>JAPMOB010213032.1:0-31377 GCA_029875015.1 Lepomis gibbosus | reverse complement strand
AATTCAAATGAGCCATTTTAATCTAGATTAATCTAGATTAAAAAAATTAATCTATGCCCACCCCTAATATATATATGTATATGTATATACAGTATATGTATATATATATGTATGTATGTATATGTTATGTTTAAAAAATATACTAATGTTAGAAAATACACGCAGGAATTCAACTAAGCCAACTGTGGACTTTCAGGTATGTTCTAAGTCACGATAGGGGTGTTATAGGAATTTTGTAACGGGCCTACAAGAGATAAAGTAAGTCAATTAGTGCTCCATATTTTTTAAATAATTGTCCACTTGTTGATAGTGTTTACCAGCTACATAAATTACCATTTTGATTTTTCATGCAATCCTACTAAATAATGTAATACATCTGCTGCTTTCATAAGCATAATCAATAACAGTATGGATGCAATCAATAACAGTTAGCCACTTAATGAAATGAGATGCTGACAACAAGCATGAGGCACTTTTTTCCTTAATCTGAGATGATGGAGCAAATGTTTCTCCTCAGCTCCGTCAGTAGCTAGGTGCATTTTAGTTGTTCTGAAGTGTTGTTTGTCTAAAACGCACATACCGCTTGTCTTTCTACAAGTGTCAGTTCTGCCAAGTGTGTGGAACTCTACTGGAGGGAACAGCATTTTTCCAAATTTGGTGTTATGATGATGGTGATGCTGGTGGAGCTGTTCCCACCTGGCTAGTGTGTTAGCAGTTAGCTCGCCAGCAACAACTCGGCCCCCAAGCAGTGCTTGGAGTTGAAAAAAAAGTGCTTGTGCTCCCTTTATTCACAAGTTGGAGTGTGTATTGGCTAAATCTCAATCTGTCCACCGCAGATGCATTGTCCACAAACTTGATGAGTAACTAGTATAAATTAGTGTATTAGTATAATATTATAACATTAGATAATAAGTATAATGTTAAGCAGCTCCTCCAGTCTGCATGTTAGTGTCTTAAGATACCCCAAATTGCTCCAGATGTCTGGGCCATTGGTGTGAGTGTTGATTGTGTGAATGATTACTTTCTGTTCTCTGATGAGCAGTTGGCACCTTAGCCTCTGCAATCAGTGTATGAATGGGTGTGAATGGGTGAATGTGACATGTAGTGTAAAGCAGGTTGAGGTGGTTGGAAGACTAAAATGGTGCCACACAAGCACAGTCAATTTACCTTTTACCATAATATTATTATAGTTTAACTTAAAAAAACAAATATATATATATATATGTTTTTTTTAGTTTTAGGTTACACTTTATTTGGATTGACTGCATACTAGCTTGAAGTATTGTTTCACAAATAAAGTCAAGTTTATTTACAAAAAACATCTTGATTAGGGCTAATCTTAGTATGCGTTATAATTTAATTTAATAGTATTCTGAACTATAGTATAATAGCATATATACTACTATAGCTTACAACTAGTACAATATTGAGTCCAGTTAGACAAGACAGTTTAAGAAATACAAAGTTAATATTCATAATTTTTGTTCTTTCATCAAATCCTTGTGCAAGAAAAATGGTCTACATTGGTAGTTAGTCTCTTATTTGTTAATACTAACCTGTTAATGATCATGAGTTCAACATTTAAAAACTTGCTGTGCAATGTCCCACCCTTGCTGTCATTGGTCGGTACATGAAAAGTGACACTGACATTCGACTTAATGAAAAGTTGAACGTATATCTGGACAAATGGCATCCAGTGCTATGAAGTCATCAGGCTGAGGTACTTTATCTTCTCCCTACTCTGTCTCTATAAAAGCAGGCAGGAGAACGGAAACAGATGAGCGGAAAGTGCTCCCTGGGTGATGCAGTTTATTTAGGGCCATTATGAATCGCACAGAGAACCTGTTAAGGAGAGTGCAGAAAAAAGTACCAGCAGATTGTGAGAAGTGTGGGTGCCCAAGAAAAAGTCACGGTACACCAAAAAGTTAAATGTAGAAGTGCTGGTACTGGTGAGTACTGGCCAACTTCAAGCCAAATATTTAATGAAATGGCTGTGCCACCTTTGGTGCAATTGGGCACCAAAAGAGTTGAGTTTTTTCCTTTAATCTGTCTCACGTCTAAATTTTGATGCTCTAAAATATTTAGTATGATCATGTTAAACATTTATTAAGAACGGTATTTTTTCTGGTTTATAAAAGAGTCAGATTTTGCAAAAGTGGTGCAAATACCCATTTGGGTACTGTTGGTGCTTTGAGTTTGAGTTTAAGAGCCACGTTGAACAACTCATGTGGAATTCACAACTTTTCTGAGTTCATCCTTTAAAAATGTGGATGTCTTTTGTTATCTACTCTTTTTTAATTCCCTAAACATGATGTGGAAATTAAAAGAAAACAAACACAACATAAATCTTTGTTTGTCTTTGTTGTTTTCAAGTTACCTAGCAACAGTATTTAAATGACTTAAACCACTTGAATAGCCAGCAAATTGTGAGTTTAAATGGAAAATACAAAATTTGCAAGATCCTCTTTAAGTCACTGTGAGATAACATTACAGTTTGCTCAAAGCTCTCCATAAATTATGAGAAAAGTCATATTTACTCCAGTGGTATTTGTTGATGATATTGTACATGATTCATATTTAGTAGTTTCTCTTTTTTTCATCAGCGATTATTCTGCTCTTAATCTGATTAGCAGACGACACATTTCACAATCTCCGTGAGTAATCTCCTTTCACAATCCCGTGTTCAAACATATTTCCCCAGCACCATCTGTCTGGCTCTCTAAAATAATATCACATTACTGTCACACCATCCAGGCCCAGCTCACAGAGCCTTTTCTCCAAACCCTTATAGTTTTGACATAATGTGACTCAGTTACCTTGCAATGAAGCGAAACTTCACTGACAAGCAGCCACGAACATGACAGCAGCATCAAATCACGTACGAAAAGGTCGCAGAGGACTCTGGGTGTAGCGCGCGCACATTTCTCAGAAGATTTGTGAATGACATGCTTCCTAAATCTTTTTTTAAGCTTCTTAACGTTTACGGGACACATAGCTGTTGTTATCGTCACATTTGAGGTGTGTTCGTGTCTGTGTGTGGGATATGAAAGTCAAAAAGTTTAAGGGAGAAGCAAAGGGTCTGGAGCATACTGTAGGTTCACGTGTTTATAGGTTCATCTAACTCCATGTGTGTGTGTGTGTGTGTACAGTACATGAGAAGATCCGTTTCCTTTTCTTTATGGATCACAATGTGTGTAACCACCTCCAGCCTGTCTGCTGGGCAGCAGTCAAATGTCATGTCCTCAGGCTCCTCGATGCCGCTACATAAACACAAATCCCTCGGTGCCCGTGGGGATTTCATCCCAGAAGAAATGCGCTGTCACCTGCTGTGCAAGGGGAAAATAACAATTGTTGAAAACATGACAGCTCCGTCCATACCGCCTAGCTTGCTAAGCAGAGCCAAGTACCGGAGTTTTAAGTTGAATCTGTAACACCTCATAGCTGTGTAGACTTCGTAGCATTTACTGCATCTACTGTAGGATTGTAGTGGGATTGTTCTCTCCAGTCTACTTAGACTGTGTGAGCTTTGCACTAAACCATCTGCACTTAAATGGTTGTTGCTTAGTTTAGTATTTTCAGGTAAAATGTTAACTGTGTTAAAACAGTCCCGAATCCTTTACGTATGATGTTGTGCACACCTGGGATCTGGTACATCTTTCCCTGCAAAAATCCTCTACTGCACAGTACTGTTCAAGTTTCAGATCAGTTATTCAGGAACCAGAGTTTCCCATAAACTCAGAGTTCAGGGTTAGACTCAGAGTTTGTTTCACCTGAGTTCTGGGGCAGTGGGGTTAGAATAAAGAGACCTCACCAGACCTCCGTAGCTAGTCGTCGCTGCTTGAGACTTACGGCTAAAGGCTACATTAGGTGCTGCTAGCATAACACATCTGAATCTTAGACAGAACTGTTTGTGGTTGGATTGCATAGAGAGCAATGTAGGCACCAGTTTTTGACAAGGAAAAAGAATATGTGCAGTAAAAAAAAAGGCAAAATCTATTATTCTGCTGCATTGATTATGATCCAGTCTATTGTGAGTCCAACAGTGGTATTGTCAAGTTTTGGGCAGTATTTGTTTGTTTGTTTCGCACTATTTCCAAAACTGCCAGGCAACAGCTGGTACATAGATTATACTGTATAGCATCTGGTTTCAAAGACTGCAATGTTTTTAGTTTGCTCTTTTAAAAAGACAATGACGTTGGCAATGTTTATAGTGGATCTTATTACTGTACAAACAATTTTTCCTCTTGGTAAATTAAGCTTGTTGGCTAGACCTGCAACACAACAGTAGCTGTATCGCTGTAACCAGCTGTCTCATGAGTGCAGTACTCTTGAGAACTGATGTTGTCCCATACATCCCAGTGCTCTCAGTTTTACCTGTTGAAAGAATGATGCAAGCCAGAGCCAGGGTTAAAGCTGCATCACATAGTATGTTGCAATCTCTTTCCTCTTCCTCAGGGAACACAAGTTATAGTCACAACATTTGGATTTCTCAGAGGCACGGATCTCTGTTGTGTTCTTTGCGGTCTCATAATAAGTAAGTTACAGTTGGTCCCAGATATCGAAGCTATAAGAGCCAGTGTTTCTTGTGAGCACATTGGATGATTGCGATTAGATGATTGATCAAATAATTCTGCTGCTTTACTTGCTTTGGATTTGGTGGTTAATTTGATGCAATAGTGATATATTCCAAATATGATTTTGTATTTTAATTTTATTCAAATTAATTCATGGGGTGGTGATGGTGCATTGGATAAGATGCCTGCCTTTGGTGTGAGAGACCCGGATTCAATGTGTCCCATCCACCATTGTGTCCCTGAGTAAGACACTTTACCCCTCGTAGCTCCAGAGGCTTGCGACCTCTGGCATATATAGCTATTGTAAGTCCCTTTGGATAAAAGCGTCAGCTAAATTAATAAATGTAAATTCTACGTTAAAGATTCGGTGTGTTTATTTTATTTGTTGAATTTCATCACCAGCGTGATACAATACAGATACCATGCTGTAGCTCAAAAATGTATCCTTACTTTATAACAAATCAACATTATTACGGGCAACTGGTTATGTTTTAAAATGGGGGGGACTTGGAAAGATACATAATTGATGGAGAGCCTGGTTGCACTCCCCTAGAAGAGGGGTTTTAGACCATCTAACCTGATTCATGGTAACAAAAGAGGATAATTTCCAAAGCATAATATAATAAAAATAAATATAATTTTGAATGGGCAAGTGAATCAGACCTTGATTATAGATCAACATTATCATAAACATTAAAACCAGCTGTTATTTGTAGGCTACTTGCTAAAACTATTCCAAGTAAGACAAATCCAATCGTAAGTATTTCATCAGCCTATCTTGCCATAATATGACCCATCCCCGGAGCGCAGAGGAGATGTTCGGACTGAACTGAACATCATCATTTGTAGAAATACAAGATTACGTCAAATAACATTAAAGAACTGCAGAATAGAGCATCAGTAGATTTAATAATATCTTCTTACACTGTGCATATGATTTTAGTTTATTAGTTTTGTGTGTAAAAGTGAACACTACTGAGCCGTCAGGCGTACAGAGAGCACTGGAGACACCGTGGCGGCGCACGCACACTTCACACGCCTTCTCACCTTGACTCACCCGGCACCTCTTCTGCACCTCCACATATGGATTGTGTAAATGAGCCTGGAAATAAAGGTGCTGACAGCTTTCGCACAGTTGCTACTCTCCATATCCATATCAGTCCTAATCATAATGCAGGCCAAGCATAAGAAAACCACTATAAGGAAATGTGTCCATCTGTAAAACTTCAATCTGCAAAGGAAATCCCAGGGTGGTGGATACCATTTTGGCATAATGTGAAATCACTATGATTGCTGTAAACATAAATACCTGCAGTGACAAGCATAATGCCAGGATTAGGAGGGAACAAGTGTTCAGGGACTAAAAAGGTTTCCCGGTCCATGATGATGAATGTGTTATGGTGGGTTATGCAATGGGGATTGGATCCAAATGCAAACAGAACAGGCAAACTGGTGCAGTTCAATGATTTATTGTACATAAATGAGCTTACACGCAGGTACAGGCACGCAGACAGATACAGGTCAGGCAAACCCAACAAGAGAAATAGGCACATAGCAACTAGGACGAACTGGCAATGGGTAAAGGATGGGAACTGGTAGAAATGGTGAGTGGCTGATGAGGGGATGAGTTGCAGGTGAGGAGTTGGTGGAGGAGTTTAGCTAACTGCTGGGATCATGAGAGAAGTGAGGACACGGCTGAGTTCAGCGCCAACAAAACGTAGAAAAACGTTTATTTCAACGCCTTGGTGGTGGTGCCTTGAACACACCGTTGTGTACATCACAATGATTTTTCCTGGGGCCTTTCTTATTTCCCAAATTTCTGCCTGCTCGACTCCTCGATCCTCGAGCGTGTGACCCGGAAATTGATCTCAGCGCGCCATCTTGAATCATCTGCAGTGTTCCTGTTGTATACATAAGTTGTATTAGTTAGTTTATTAGTAGCCTATTAAAAATGATCAAATGTGCGATCAAACTTTCTGCCCTTAATGTCATTTCACTTTGATTGATCACAGATGTTGTTGTTTTTGAATATGATGTGTGGATGGGCAACAGGATTGTAAAAATGAACATTAAATAGCGGCTGGATGAAGTTACTGTGTCATTTTGTAAAGGGATGGATGATGAAACGTTCATCTCATAAAGCTGAGTGCTGAAATAATCTCCCGTTTCAGTCAAAAGGCGCACCACAAAAAAAGTAGTACTGTGTAGCCCAGTGAATGATTAGGCGGCTAATCTGTGTCTGTTTTCAACAGATACTATAATGTTTATTGGAACCTCAAGATGTTTTTACTGTTATAATGTTGACAGACATGTTTCTGGATTGTAAAGAAATAATGTGTAGCGTTCAGTGCCAAAAGCTGGTCTGCTGCTCTGCCTGAGATCACAGCTCAAACAGTGGACAGATGATGCAGCTGTGCAACAGGTCATATTTAGTTGACGTCATTTGAAAATGACGGCTCTGAGGAAAGGACATCTAATTTTGTTAAATGCCTGTTCCCTCGACTCCTCGACTCCACGAGCTCGCATCTTGGGTGGGAGGGACTAAGATGCGCCGCAAGGAGTCAAGGATTGAGGAGTCGAGGAGGCAGAAATTTGGGAAATGAGAAAGCCCCCTGCCTTTTTAACACCACTGTGTTTACACACTTGTCGCAGCTGATTGGGTAACACCTCTGACACGCCCACCAAACAGGATCCAACATACCTCGAACCTGTTGCACAAACATGTTCAATCAGAAAACGTTTTGTGGCCCTTTGTAACGTTTTTGAACTCGCCCCAGATGTGAAGTTGCGCTTTAAAGTCAGGTGATAGGAAAGTTGGGGAAATCTAATACACTGATTTAGATTCCCTAGACTCATGCTCTTTGATCTCTGAACTGGATCCGGTATTACACAGACCAACCTTGCGGTACTACATCCAGTGTAAGTACAGGTAGGCTAATAATCAGGCACAGAGGCAGACATTGTAAACATTACTAGCTTAGCACAAATTTAGGAGGGTTTGAGGGCATGTTCCCCCTGGGGAGATTTTTCTCCCTACTACTACTACTACTGCCAATACTAATGTCATTATTATATGTCATAACTGCTACTAACTGCTCTGGGCTTTCTGGCAACTGGCTGTTACCGGCAGGAATTACCCGGCAGGTGTGTGTTTGATATGATGAATAATATATAATGTTAACCTGTCTGCCTGAAGCCCCTTTTGGGAATAATATAATGCTGTTAAACTCAAACAATAGTTAAACAATATGTGCTGTCTAACTTCCATCTAACAAGCACCTCAATTTCTGTGTCAGTTGAATGTGGGCGTGTAGTGGACTGGAAATGCAGCTGATCCACTTGTGCACATTTCAAGGTGGGCTGTGATATGTAAAGGGAAAGTTACCTGCTGGTGTGCACGTTTTTTTAAATCAGATTTCTTTTCAGGGCATGACATTTTTGATTGCAGGGGCTGTATGATGATATGTTTGACAAAAAGTTGGGGTAAAATCAGAACTTTGGTCCCTCTAATTGAATAATGGGAAAACATGCATTGCTCCACTTGTTCAGGCATCTATGCTTACAATAAGACATATCACAGTTTTGAGTGAAATATCAATGTGAAAAGACCAAGATTAATAAATAAGAATAGATATTAAAGAATATGAAAACCAGGCCATTCTCACCTTCAGTTATCGCATACTGAATACGTCTAAAACGAAGGGGGTGGGTCTTTTTTGGATCAAACACCGCGGGCACTAAAGTCTGAAATGTTCTAATTCCAGACACAAAGGATGAATTACTTGCACAAATTGCTATCAGCAACTTGACTTTAACAATCATTAAATGTAGCATGGCGGGAAGTTATTAGTCTCTATTGAATGTCTTCTAATGTGACCAGTGTCATCGGAGATCCTACCTGCTCTTACAGTCAGCAGCAATGAGACAGGGAGTGAAGATCAGGCATGACACACCCTGCCAGTCCAGATCCAAGCACAAAGGGAGAGTGGGGTGCTGCCTCCACGCTGCATCCAGACACACGCTCCATCTGACAATTTGAAAGCATGCCAGAAATATTGTTAATGGTAATTGCTATCCGCAGAGTCCAAGGAAGGGGGGTGGATTAACTCAACCTGGTTACAACATGAGTCATTTAAAAAAAAGAAAAACAACCTGCCCCCAAACTGTGTGTTTCTCCCAAAATGGGTAGTCCAGTTTCCCTCCTGTCTGTCACTGTGGATCAGAGGCAGCAAGAGTTGCAGAGAGGCTGTCAGTCTGTATTTTTCAAAGCCGAACGCATTAATGGGCTGCCAGTGTGACCCAGCCCGCGCTCTTTGTACTACACGATTACAGTGTTTAGTCATAGACCTATTGGTGCTGACCTCTATTTTCTAATGGGGAGAGACCTTTAAGCAGTACTCAGGACTGAAATCACTTGTGTGTGTCTCCACTAAGAGTATATCTTTTTCCTAGCGCGTGTCCCTGTTTTTCTTTCTACCCGAGGCTTTGAGAACACAGAGCATGTGCATCCTGCCCGGTCCTGTAAAGGAAACAGTGGATTCTTGGAGCCCGGAGCAGATATGGGAGTACTGCACAATTTAACTGAGGAGGGGTTTCTTTTTCTGTTTCTTTGCTTCCATGCAAAGAAGCACACTTTCAGATGATGTGTAGATTCTAAAAGAACAAAATTGTGAGTTTGCTTTCTCAGTTGACTTTCTCATGTGGAGAGTGTGAGAATGTTGTTTGGTTGCATGAGCACACCTCCCCATGGCTCTGGAAGTATTTTATAAAAAGTTTTTGATGTTGTACCAGATCCACATCTTTTACTCTTTTTTACACAACCCAGCAACCCCTCCTCCTCATCAATGTAATAGCGCACAAGTGACTCCTGTAATCAGATAATTATTCAGCCTGCAAAAGGACAAGTGTGCAAATGTACTACATTTGTTGCACACTTGTCCGTCCCATTGCTTCCTATTGCTTTGTAATCGGTGATTAAAAATGCAGTGTTGCTACAGTGTGCTCTTACATGCATTATTAAAATCAAATAATGTGGCAGCTGATGCTGATGATATATTATGATGCCAAAGCATCCTGATATAACAGTAAAACTGCAGGTGTGCTTGTATTGACAGATGGCAACTTTGTTTGCAACATTTTCTTTTGCTGTTGTTCATCCTTGTCATGAATATTGTCTGTGTCCAAATGAATATGTATTGCTTTTAGCAGTAGGGACAGACCCCCTTGGGGACGGTGTCAGTGGCTGGCTTTGCTCTGGGGCCGCAGCAGGAGGAAGAGAAGCAGGCCAGGGCCTGCATTGTGTAGAAATTAATCACATTACAGAAAGAAAAAAACATTGCTAGTTGTTCAGCTCCTGGCTGACGTCACTGACTGTGACAGATAAATGAGGCCCACCAGTCGAAGCAGTCACCCTCGTTTACTACACTTGTTCTACTTTAGAATGAGTTTTTTTTTCATTGTTATGTCATCCCCTGCATTTTGATAATCTACCTCAAATCAACTGTTAGTAGAAGATCAAGTGCACATGCTCATCTTTCCTTCGTTTACTGTGATGATGCCAGATGTACAAAGCTGTAGAAACCTCTACAGCTAATTAGACTGAAATGCACAGACTCAAATTGAACTGTAGCTTTGAGTGGCAGCGTCCGTCCTGTATACATCCTGTAAAGGATTTCTTAATTGGATGAAGCCATCAGATTTATTTGTATCATAGTACACAGGCTATGTGGCGACAGTGAGGAAAAAAGTGATCATTAAATATAAGAATACATTAGCCCAAGTTCCACAGAGATGTACAACAGTAGTAATGGGGGTAATGGTACATATATCAATGAATAATTGTACTAATAATAATTGTTGCAGCAGGTGGTGAGCAGGAACATGGGGGCAGTAGGTGGTTCGCAAACACAGATCCAGACTCTACAACTGCGGAGCCAGAAACAGGAGAGAGGAGGGGACGACCCATAAGAACTACATACAGACTTTACTTGGGCCAAGTAAAGTACACGGAAAAGAATTCTGTATCTTTTTGACAACTTTTTTAAAAGGTAGTGCTGATGGAGAAAGTCAGCACAGCAGACACATACAGGCAGAGACAGAGGTGGGGCATGCCAGTGTGTTTGCAGTAAGAGACCAGAGTGGCTCACTAAAAAAAAAAATTTCTGTAAATAAATATATAGCTTATTATATAAAGGATTGTGTCCATACTAACAACTTTTCTTTTTTTCTCTTCATCTTATTAGTTGTATATTTATGTGTACCTTTACATTCAAACACTAAAACAGGCCTTAAAAACTTAACTCCAAAAGTCCACTAGCTCCGTTTGCATAGCGTTACAGCTGCCACCGTCATTTTTGTGTGTCTAGTACCTTCTTTACACCTCTCTGTGATCCCGTTTCATTTCGTCGTCTGCATGCCTGCATATCTCACAGGGGGCATTTCAGAGCGTTTTGCCTGCCTGATGTTGCTGACATGTTTAGATTTAGTTGATTTAGAAATCAGTTAGGGGTGAAATAGTTCATGTGTTTGTCATGTACCGGTTCGGTACAGGACTTTCGGAACAAATGCAATTTTTAATGTCATATATTAGGCTTGTTTTATGTATGTAACATACCTAATTGCGAGTTTCCACACGGATATAATAAGTGCCGGACCAAATCGCCATCTTGCGGCACTACAGCGCTACACAAGAAGCCGCTTTAGCCTAGCCTCTCACTAACTAGTGACTCACAGCCTGTGCAAAGATGGCCGAGCTGTAGAGACCCTCCCTTTTTGTTAAAGTCTTCTGGGAACACTTCGGTTTCCTTCTAAAATACAAACGGACAAGTCGATAAGACGAAAGCAGCGGGCTGACATTCCTCAGTAGTGATCGGGTAATTTATGTTTCTGGCAACACATCAAAGTTGCTAACTCACTAATGGTATCACACAAAGGAGAACGTCACTGAAAAAACACCTTTCGGCATTTAAACAGACTTTAGACCTTGGATAAATTTGGGGTTTTTTTGCATTTTTTTCCCTTACTGTACCGAAAATAAACTGAAGCGTGACTTCAAAGCCGAGGTACATACCGAACTGAGATTTTTGTGTACCGTTACACCCCTAAAATCAGTGCTTGCTCTTTGTGCTTCTTTTATAGTTAAGTAGGCTACATAGTTAAATGATTTCTTTTTTGTCTGTTTTAACCATGTTCATTGTGGTATAATCAGTGTTTTATTTTGAAAATTGACTGGATGCTATGCAGTTCTGTATCTGACTTCCCACCCGGTTTGATCTGCTTTGGGCTGCTTGACACGGCTTCCATGAAAAATAGACCGGCTACCTATTCTCTGCAGAACGTATAGAGCCGTGTCTGAGACGGTCGCCTTTGGTGGACTCACATGAGTCATGGACTCACTAGAATGGCTGCGATTAGCTCCGGCAACTGCAGCACAGGCAGATTCAGTGGATGTGTTTGGTCAGGGTGAACTAATTTCCTGCAAAAATGTTGGTATTATCAGGTAAGAAAACATTTTTTTTGTCTGTAACAACCTAATGTAAAATGTACATTTAATTAAGTTGTGTTTGCTGCACTTCATTGTGGATTAACAAATGCTATAGGCAGATGAATAAATATCTGTCAGTGTTTCAACAAAGCTGGTTGAAATTTAAATTGTTTTGTTGACATGCACTCACTGGCCACTTTGTTAAGTACACCGTCCTAGTAAGTAAGGTGTGGAAACATTCCTCAGAGACACTGGCCCATTTTGACATGATAGCACGCAGTTGCTGCAGACTTGTCAGCTGCACATCCATGATGCAAATCTCATGTTCCACTACATCCCGAAGGTGCTCTATTGGGTTGTGATCTGTGACTGTGGAGGCCGCTGGAGTATACTGAACTTGTTACAAAATTGTCAGCCATTTGGAAAGGTGGAGGAAATGTAAGGCAACCCTGTAGAGTGATGTCACGGGATAGAGTGAGATAACAGACCAGCCATAAAAGCTGCCTGAGAGTAACTTAATCATGCCCAGTAAGAGTTTTACCCACCGGGTAACGGATATATTGTAACCTGCAGATGGTAAAGACCTCTGTGTGTATTTTTGTTCTGTCTTATCAAGATGTAGTGTGTTGCTAATCATTATCATAATTGCATTAGCGTGCTAACGATATCTGCAGCTATGTCAGTATATTAGCAGCTAACGTTACTGTATGTTGCTAGTATGTGTTGATGTTGTCAGCTAGTTTAAAGGCCAAACAAACTCATGACAAGTGAAGTGAGTAAAGTGACTGCAAACTGGACACTTATTAGGCCAGCTATAGCGTCATGCCCTCATCATGTGTCACCCAGTTCATCATACATGAGATGATAACTCAGGGATTTGTGAGTAATAACTAAGTTAACCAACCAATGCACATGCTATTGCACTAGAGCATATGTTGCTACAGACAATTTAAATAAAATTTGTTTAAGGAAGGAACACAATTTCATCCTACTTTTTCAGCTAATCTTGTTTTTTCCAAGATGCACCAATAATTTACCTGATTACTGGCAATTTGGAGAAGGATTGTTCCTTATCTACTGTTGCACAGTCATTTCTGGCACAGATTCATTGACCTATTGTGGTATGTTTTGGTTTTATTTATTAAAACACTGTGTTTTTAACGTTCTGAATTAAAACACAACGTAATATTTGTCCACATATATTATTAGAATTATACAGAGCCCCCAGGTGTCAGGAGAACATTGTGGAAAACAATATAAAACTGAAAAATTGGAAAATACAAGCTAAAAAAAACAGACAAACAACAACAATGTGTTGTTTTCTCCACCTGTTCAAAGGTGAAATCATGACGTCATCATCTTATTAACCCCGACAGACAAACTAGTCACATGTTTCAATTCTTCCTGGGTGCTCTGAATAACTGTTGGTGAATAATCAATTAATATTGTAGATTTACATCTGAATACATTAGTCATTAGTGGTATATACTATATACTATACTATATATATATGAATATTTCTTCAGTATGTATTTCTTAAGTTGCTGCAAGTGTTTATGTATGGCTGTTACTTTGGCCAGGGCTCTCTTGTAAAAGAGATTTTCCATCTAATGGGACTTCCTGGTGAGAAGAATTTAAAAATAATTTGAATGTTTTCAGTTGAGGATTTTTCACAGTAAGCTCAAAGGTTTTATTTTATGACAATATGAAGAAACTGTTCTACTGTAGTTTACTGTAGTTTAAATAATAAATGATACATACATTTAAGGTCTGTACTGTAATTCTACAAAAACTAAATAATTAAATAATATATTTAGATTGTTTTTAACTATAATTTGTTTTCCATAATAAAACTTTAAGATTTTACATTACATACATTATCTTGAGCATGTAACTGCAACTTTATTTAAGGTGTCTGTTTGTAATAATTCAGGACAAATCCATTAAATAAGTGTCTTTGCAAAACCTGAAATGAAAATGTATTGTTTGTGAATTTATTTTAATTAGGGTATTTTAAGTTAATTTTAAGGTTTTTGTTTAGCAGCCAATGCGGCAATCATTTGACAGGTTTTTTTTGTTTGTTTTTTACAGAGGGTGTTTGATTGTAATAATTCAGGAAAAATCTGTGTTAAAAAAAACGTGGTTCTTTGTAAAACTTTTAATGAAAATATCTGTGTCTGTATCTTGCCATCTTCAATACAGGAAAATAAGGGATGCCTGCCCGGAGCGGGGGCCACACGGCTCGGCGGCCCATCAACATGTCCATAACTTATTAACTATACTGTAAATAGGCTAAAACAAATGCTTTGATACGATTTGACTGCAAAGACTTTTGCAAAGCAATTTCCATGAATATCATCACACCAGTGGACCAAACGTAGTAGGTCTTCTTCTGTGCAGTATTGGAGCATGTTAGGCCTACTTCCCTTTGTAAGTGTTTTCTTGTCAGAAGTACAGTACTCATGCAGCACTGAGTAGCTGTTTTTCTTTCAAACTGCTACAGTAAAACTGTTTTTGTGAGCTCACTCCTAATGAGTTCCACAGAGCCCCTGTTCTTGCTGAGAAATTGCTAATGAACTAGAGTAATTGTAAAGGGTGGTGTGAACACAGATTTTGGCTAAAATATTTGTCATTGTTTGCAGTAATACCGTTCAAACAATGAAACCACACACAAATAACCTATCTACAAACATTTCTAAGTCTAATTCAAACATTTTTATGGTTGGCCAGTAAATATATTTATCCATAATTTCAGTTTTTATTTAGCCTATTGTTCATTTTATAGTTTTGAGATAGAATGCTTGAGCATTACATGTAGTTTATATTCTTCACATAGATACTGTATTTATATTCTATTATCTCTTATTGAATGAAATCTATGTCTGAGTGGATATCTCAACCTTAAAAAATAAATCATTTTAAGAGCCTCGTGATGCTGTCACATGTCTGACAGGTCACCGTGCACAACACAACAACTCCGATTGGCTTTGACCCTAACGGTAAAACTTAAACCAACAATGGCAGCGAGTATTACCCAATCAGAGGTATAAAAGAAGAAGTTTTCACAGAATGCGGGTGGGATGATTTGCATGTCATGCAGCATTAAAGACAACTCGGAAAATTGGGACAAGCCGCGTCCCGTATTGATTCAAAATGTGACGCGCTATTTAGTTCTCAAATACAGGACGAGTCTGTATTTAAAGGGATGGGTGGCAACCCAAGCCAGTCATTTGACCATCTCTGAAAATTCAGAATATAGACGAGTACTGTGGTACACTATAGCCAGTAGATGGTTGGCTGAATAGATTTCCTTATTTAAGAAAATTATTAGATAAATTCACAGTGAATGGTGAAATTCAATACATAGAGCAGACACTTGACAATACATTTTTTTTCAAGAGAATACATTATGATATACAAAATGGGAATGAAATTGAAAACAAGTTGATATAAGTGCCAATAATTGCACTTATTACTCCTAGACTATTTTAAGAATTGTGTTTGCTTCTGCTGGATTACGATGGGTGTTGTTGGGAAGTCGATGAAACGCGTGACAGTGTGTGGAGCTGTAAGCTGTAATTGCTTCCATGACAGTTCGGCTTATTGAAGGTTGAGATATCCTCAATTCATCAGCATTGCATTGCTACATTTGTCCTGTGGTAAAGAAACAAAGCGTCATCACCACCTTCAATTCAGATGAAAACGTATATATGCGTGAAGTCCATGGTGAGATGATGTCCCTTAACAACTCACTGGCAATAATGATGCCTGTTCTGTCCAAACAATACTGTATCATTAACTGCGCATCGTCAAATCATTCAGAAACAATTTTCCTCTCCTGAAAGATTTGCGCATGTCTCTGTCTCCACAGCGCCATCACAAGCCCTACTAGCAGCTCCTAACCACTAGAATCACTTTTACTCTTCGAGCTGTCTTAAAAAACTCGAAGAGTAAAAGTGATTCTTTGCTTTAAGACAGTTGGTAACTTGCTTTTATATTTAAGTTTGAAAATAGGAGTAAATTTCATAAAATCTCAACACTTAAGACAAAAATGGCACTTTGAGAAGCTTGATAAATACCGGCCTTGATGTTTAAGAGTCCGCATTTAATTCTCCTAGTTTTTTGTTCTGTTGCAGCTGTGGTCAGAGGTGTAAAGCAATGAAGTACAAATACTGTAACTGTAGTTAAGTAGGGTTTTTTTTCCAAATTTGTACATTAACTCGAGTTGTTGCAACTTTTACTTTCATGTTGGTACATTTCTAAGCCAAATAACCACTCTATACTCCAATTTATTATGCATGAGACCATCGTTACTCAACACAAAAAAAGCATATAGCGCATCAAGCTGCATTGAAAAACAAATGTATAATTGATAATGTCAACTCGGTGCAAATCAACTTCACCCAGCTGATGCGACACCGGCATACGCTGTCATAGTAATCGAGTCACTCTTGCGCTGGGAGTCGCAGCCACTGTGTGACTGTGTGGTTACTGACCTGGTAGAGTTTTGCATTATAAACTTCTTAACCCTGAAGTGCAACCTTGCTCTATGTGGGACTGTGGTGGTGCACTTTATCGGAGGTGCTGAAGTTAACGTGTGTGGATTTGTGGAGAGATTTCTACCTGATCAGAAATGTTTTCTGTTAGTTTCAGTTTCCACCATGTCTCTTGTCACTGGGAAGATTTGGCAGGGGCCCAGAAAAGGCTATGGAGTCCAACACTGTCTTTGCATATGTACACATTAGCAGTTTTACTCTAATTTGCAGCAGTTTAAATATGATTCTATATCTGGCCCCACGAATACATTCCACTGGCCTAAATGTTGCTAAGTGGGGAGAATCTGTTGGAAATGTGAACAGGTTGGTGGTGAACCGGTGGCTTGTGATTAGGGAGATGCTTCCTTGAAACAGTCATTTAGCCTCCCTGGCTTCCCTGATACTCAGGAGCTTTTGAGGGATGGCTAACAGGAGCTACCTCTGGTCAGTTAGCACCAGTGGTTTGCCACTGTAATGAAGAATCTAACAAATTTAACTTTCTGTGTTAAGTAACACACAAGCACCAGTAACTGAGACAATATGCTTACGGAAATGAGCATACACAAAACTGTGTGTTCATAAACTGGTACCCCAATTGACTCACTTTGAGATTACAGCCCACCATCGTTGTCTCGGTGCTCTCTCTTTACATTATCACAAATCATGTACTGTATAGAAATGAGATAGGCATGTTTGACTTCTTGTTCTTGTTCTCAGTCGGTTTGTACAGTCCTGTCCTTTGAAGCTAGGTCTCTTAGGCAAAGTGATCTTTAACCTAGAGGGAAACCACAATGAACACTTCAGGGACTTCTGAAAACCTCTCTCCAATGGATCATGTTTCGGAAATAATAGTTTTTCAGACAGACCAAAAGAAGCCATAGACTCTACTAGACTTGTGTCTCACACATAGTGCAACATCAATATTGTTGCATATTGTCTGCTTTGAGAAGACATCTGCAAAATCAGTTTTTCAGATTTTACAACATGTAAGATTTGAGCTTATTCTGAGCTCATGTGCTGTCGTCATAATGCAAATAAGGCTGGTTTCCTGTTACCATGAAAGTGATTGTAATGCTGTCTCCTGGGGCAGCTGGATTTCTTCTACATTTTGTCTTGGAGAGGTCCTGTTTTTATACACGGGAGCATTGTGTAACCTCTAAAAACAATGCCCTGGATGATTTTTGTGAAGTCTGTTTGGCCAGCTGTGTAAGATATCTCATTATGTTTTCGCTCTCCGCGGCATTCTGCAGCGCATGTTGTGCCATGTAGTCATGTGGGTTTTAAACATAGAACGAGAGCAGGTGCAGCCTCAGTCCAAAAGCACTGGAGACGAAACAGACATAAACAACATGCCTTATCCTGCCTTGAAGTGTCCCTTGTCCCCGTGGACCTCTGCTGTGCCATCACTCTGTGTTCAGGTCCGCACGCACAGCAGCCAGCCCTTAAGCCAAAGACCCAAATGGTGCTGATTGGCCACCTCTAATGCTTCCACAGCACGGTACCTGCTTCTTTCAGCCAGAAGGAGTACAGCATCATGCTGTGATAAATGGCCAAGCAGCTAGGTGAGGCAAAGGGAAGGGCTCCCCCAACACTGTTTTTTTTTTTTTTTTTTTTTAATTGCTTGTCTGCTAACAAGTGGGAAGGATTTGATTAAGCTCTGCGGGAAAATAGTCTGTGCCTGTCAGTTGCACTGGCTGCAAACTCCAGAGCGTCAGATTACGTCACATTATTCAGTTTTGATGAACTCATCCAGGAGTAGATCTGAACTAGCCTGAACCACAGACTATTACTAATAAACTGTGTGCAAATTTAATCAACACAGCTAGTGAAGCTACGGAGGCATGAACTAGGAAAATATTATGTGACAAACGTAAATTATTTTTCTCACTTTACATATTGGGAGCACATACTGTATATGCATTAAATATACTCTATAGTATATTTATTGAAATGGCAGGACACCAGGTTGTAAATAATATATATTTCATTTCAGATGTCATAGCTGTCGTGCAATCTTTGCATTACATTTCTGATATCTCTGTGAAATCATGGTGGACATGTGTACTACCAGTGAATGTCACAATGATAAAAATGATTAAAGCTGGTTTTGTGAATTTTATATTAATTATATTGTGCTCTGAAAGGCCCACGTTCACATTTTGCTGAGCATTTGTTTCAATGTAAACACAGGTTCACAATAAATTGGATTATTGACCAAGTTAATGGAGCTCCATAATTACTTAATTTAATCTACTGTAACAGTCTGTCATTAATTATTATAACAAAGTAATTGCGTAATTATTGTGAACTTAAATTCTAAGCAACTGGTCAGAAGTCTGATGAACCAGATAACTGCATTACATAAGTCTTCTTTCTTGATTTGACTTCTTACTGAAGTTGCACAAAGTAGGTGAGCATTCAAATTTAGCTTTAGTTTCAAACCTTTTCTGAGACACCACCACTGTCACCAGTGTGTTTACATTGTGGGGGTTTATTAGCATGTAGTTTCATATAGAAAGAAAGAAAGAAAAGGAGAGTGAAAGAAAGACAAAAAGAAATGATTTGGTACGTGGATCTCAAAATGTGTGTTTTGCTCATTTTTAAATGCTCTAACACAATGAGGTGTGATAGGCGAAAGGCTGACATTTCCAACTCCAGGAATGTTTTATTGATTTTAGCAAGTCTGACAGGTGCTCGCCAAGATGATGCCACGCGCCCTGTTAGTGATGAGTCACACCTTTGGCTGATTTCACTAACATGGTTGAGATGTGATTTAAAAGAAATGCAGGCTCTCATGAATACCAAACAGTTTGCATCATAAGTATGATTGTAAGAGCATGTCTGTACAACTTCTGCCAAGAAAAATGGGCCTGTTATGAAAAGTAGAAGCACTAGAGCGTCAAATAGGCAATTATGAATCAACCAGGGATAATGATTCTTGAGTTTGAATGTGTTCCCTTTTATAGATCATATGCTATCTGCTAAAGAGCATCAAGTCATCATGCACACTTGTAACATGTAATGGATATTATATGTGTTGCAATTTATATAATGGTAACATTTAAGAAACTAATAACAAACTATTAAGGAACTAAAATGTACCTGTACCTCCTAGATAATTCTGCGGAAAAAAAGTTCTAAATTAAGGATAATGATAAGTTAGCTGAGGGCAAGCTTCTGGATATAATTTTAATGAGCAAGTACCCGATGATAGTGCTTAAATGAGATTAATGCTTGGATGACGTGCAGCTACCTCAAACTTAATCAGGATAAATCTGAGGCTATCCTCATGGGTTCTCCAGCCCAGTGTCGCAAATTCTCCCATCTGACTCTACCCCGTTTCCTCTTTCAACCTCTGTTGAGGTAAAAAATCTTGGTGTAACCTCTGACTCCACCCTTTGTTTTGACACACACACACACACACACACCAACAGTCTGCCTTTTTGCACCTGGAGAACATCTCCAGACTACGCCCCTCTCTTTCCCACTCTGATGCTGAGACCCTCTTTCACACCTTCATCACATCCGGATTATATTACTGTAACGCCCTTCTCCCTGGTGTACTCACTCAGCTGTACGTCCAGGACTTGTTTGCAGGACCACATCACCCCTATCCTTCAACAACTGCACTGGCTCCCACATAAATCAACCTTAAAGTACTTCTTCTTGTTTACAAATCTCTCCATGGCCTAGCATCTCCCTACTTAGCCGGTCTTCTCCGTCCCTCCACACCTACTCGCTCACTACATTCCTCTCCACTCTCCACCCCTCCACACTCTGTGCTATGGGTGACAGGGCTGTCAGTGTGGCTGGGCTTTGAAATGCTCTCCTGCAGGGTTTGCACCAGTGCACATGTGTTGGTTGGTTCTTTTAAATCTAAACAGAAAACTAACATATTTATAATATTTATTATTTTTATCATTGTTATTAGCCTGTCCTGCTTGTATAGTATGTATATTATCAATGTGTTCATATTATGTAGGTTATATTCGATGAATTCAGTGGCTTGCTTTTCCACCTTTTGGCCCTTTTTGGCCTTTTTCACCTTTCCTGTAGTACCTGGTTTTGTAAAGTGTCCTTGGGTGACTTGAAAGGCGCTGACAAACAAAATTGAACTAAAATGCATTAAATTGTTATTATTATTATTATTAGTAGTAGTAGTAGTAGTAGTAGTAGTATTGTAAGTTGCTTAATAGAGTACCGGTGAGTCTGCCTACAACCAATTATATATTGAATCAGTCATGATTAGCCCTTAATCAGCTGTTTAATGGCACTTAACTTATAACAACTAATGACTGCTTTGTTGGTTTGTATATATTAGTTTCTATTTTTCTTCTTCGGGTAAAGTGGTGCATCATACTGAGCTGTTATGAGGAGTGCATTATTTTATAAAGGACATGCGGAATGCAAAGATGAGGGCTTTCAGAGATGGGAATAGGGAGGAGGTGAGGGCAATTCAGGGGGACCTGAAAGTGAAGATCAGGGAGGAAACTGGAGGGGAATCTTCAGCAGAACTTCAGACCGACCGGCAGCAGAGGAGTTGGAGGCAGATTGGACAGGGCCAACAAACTAAATCTGTTCTTTAACAGATTTGGGTCAGTGGCTCATGCCATGTATCAGCAAGGGTGATGAGGCTGAGTACAGGGCTGTGGTGGGTGAGTCTGTCACATGGTGTGAGCAGAACCATCTACAGCTCAACGTGACATAGGCTAAGGAGCTGGTTGTGGATCAAAGGAGAGCAAAAGCACCAGTGACCCCGGTTTTTATCCAGGGGGTCAGTGTGGACATCATGGCGCAATACAAGTACCTGGGATTGCACATGAACAATAAACTGGACTGGGCCAAGAACGCTCAAGCCCTCTGCAGGAAGGGCCAGAGCCATCTCTATTTTCTGAGGAGGCTGAGGTCCTTCAACATCTGCAGGATGACACTAAGCATGTTTTATGAGTCTGTGGCCAGTGCTGTCCCGTTCGGGTTGAGGGTAGCAGACGTTAACAGACTCAACAAACTGATCCACAAGGCCAGTAACGTTGTGGGTGTGGAGCTGAACATCAGTGGTGGAAACTAACGAAGTCCAAAGACCTCATTACTGCACTTAGTAGGTTTATTTTTGATATCTGTACTTTACTTGAGTTTTTACTTTCATTTTTTCTTCATTTCAACGCCAAATATCGACTTTCTATTCCGTTACATTCTGCACAAGACCTTGTTACATTAGTATTAGTAGTCTATGTCACGCACCTGAGTGGAGCAGCAGTGAAGAACAAATATAAACTGATAAAGCCGACTCAGCACGAATCAACCAATGACAGTCCAGCGCAGAGCTGGACGGCCTCGCTTCACTTTCCTGTCAAAGGTGAACACGAATGTTTAAAACTTTGATGAAGGATGAAGAGGGACTAGCCTTCTAGGCACGAGAAGAGAAAAACTCAATGAGAGTGAAGTGCAGGAGCAGCAGTCAAGTTACTTTGTTCTCTCCTCTCAGACTCTGATGTCAGCAGATAGCCTAACAGTAATGTTAATGTGCAGCTGCAGTGAATCTCTCTGTCTGTCTGTCCTGCTAACAGCTGAGCAGCGCAGCTCTTGTCTGACATGTCTTGGTTGCTTGTCAGACTGTGACTGAACAATGTTAGAGTGAAATACAACTATAACTATATTACGTTTGATAAACGCGGACGGGCCACAGTGTTTATAAACTGGAGCTCGGAAAGATGACCACGTTGCGCGTGGAAATGCGTTCATATGCGTGCATGCACGAAATTAACTCACACAGTCGAGCAAGGGACCAGTCCAGACAGGATGGGAGGACGCTACTCATACATCATTTTAAAAGAAGTTTAGTTAGAACTCTGGATTAATGCAAGATGGGAAGCAGTGGATTCACATTTACTATTAAAAGGCTGATTAGCTGGACAGACTGGGCAGTATGGTGTGAATCTATTATTTACTGAGATCCCAGTAAATAATAAGCGTTACTTATTCGGCCCACTCATTTTATAAATAGTATTGTATCTTTGAAAATGTATTAAAGGAAACCTAGAGGAGCCAGTTTGAAGGGGCAGCTGATAATATTAATATAAAGAAATATCTATAATTTTCAGGGGCTGTGCTGAGGTTTGCCAGTAGAGTAGATCATCAGCCAGTACAGGAACAGCTGATCCACATCCAGCCTCAGCCAGTTCCAGCACAGACCCAGCACAGAATTTTTTAGCAGGTATCACAGACCCAGGTCAAACACAGGCAGCTTCAGCCTCTACGAGCACAGCCAAGATGTAGAGCCAGCATCAGATACAAGCAGCTCAGACCCTAATGGAACAGTTGCTGCTCCACCAAATGACCCGGCAGATTGTCCTCTAGTCTTATCAGACTCCATGAGGTCTGTTCAAACCAGCACTGGATTTTTCTAGAAAATGTTTCCATTCAGGCTTATTAAAGAGTAAAGAGGGAGGATTGTAGTGAGAGCTTCGTGGTGTCAGGTGTGATTGTGCAGCCGCTCTGTTTTTGCACTGTGAGTCGCAGCCGGTTTGTGGTCACGTAGCTGGTAGAGTTTTGCGATATAAACATCTGAAAACTGAAGCCGACCTTGCTCTGTGTGGGACTGTGAGCTGCACTTTATGAGAGGTGCTGAAGTTAACATGTGGATTTTTTATTGAGATTGTGAATTGAAGAGAAGTGTTTCAGTTAGTTTTGGTTTCCGCCTCCTTGTCTCATCTTAACAGAGGTCTGAAGGGGATACTACCACAACAGCCGAGCAATAACGTAGACTTATCCTCCCCACTGTCATTTTTCCTTATTGTGATTCATCATAACTTATATGCTGTATTTAAACCTGAGTGAATTTAAAAAAGATAGATTGCATTTTGTAAGATCAATAGATTTTGATGTGTAGTATATTTTTAAAACCAGGTACTTTTTTACTTTTACTTGAGTAGGTTTATTCTGGAGGACTTTTACTTTTACTTGAGTAACATTTTTTATGTGGTATCTGTACTTTTAATTAAGTTTGAAAATGGAGTACTTCTTCCACCACTGCCTCACTCTGGTGGTGTCAGAGAGGAGGATGCTGTCCAAGCTACATGTTATCTTGGACAATGTCTCCCACCTACTCCATGACATGATTTCAGTGACAGACTTATACCTTCTGAATGCACCACAGAGTGCTACAGGAAGTCATTCCTGCCTGTGGTCATCAAACTCTCCTCCCTCAGTCTCAAACGCAAAGTCTCTTAAAGCCTAGTCCACACTTCACGATTATAAGCCCGATTTGAGCTCGACGACCATCAGGCTGTGATAGGGGGAAAATCATCTGCGGGCGCAAGTCGTAATGTGTGACTACTTAATGACGCATGAAAACGGCTCCCCAACACATCACAGGTGACACATTGCAGACGCCAGCCAGATACCTAGCATGCCAAATATCAACATCCACATCCAGCTGATGAGAGCAGGCAGCTACAAAACACTTTTTACTCACCTGTACCACACCTGTAGTCATTATCACTATTTGTATTAAATTCATTACTACTATGCATCACGCCACTTCTGTTAAAATACTGTACATATCTACAATTCTATTTGTATTCGTTCCCATTCCATGTCAACTATTCCTGCACTCATTTCTTACTACTACTATTTAATTCATACCGGGGGAAAAAAATAAATACAAGTCGGCTTTTTAAAAAATGACAAACCACTCAAAACCTCATACCCAGCTGGAACAAAAATATTCGATCTAAAGCACAATACATAAGATTTGTCGAGTGACACTTTTGTAACCCATTAAATAGGGCACAAGGAAGTGATTAGGTTATTCTTGTCTGCTTTCTAAATCCCTAGATAATATTCTGATAGTTTTTTAAGTTTGGGCTTTTACTGAAAACTTTTGTATTTTCTTTAACAAAGCTAATTTATTGTGATGCCAGCTGCTTTGTCAGTTGGTTAGCACAATACTGTAATGATGAGGGAACACAAAAATGCTAATTGTTATTGCTATTCATTAATAAGCAATTTGTTTCATATTTTTTTCTTTATCATTTGAGTAAGTTTTACCAGGCCTTTTGTTGTTGAGGTCTTTGTTAGTAACTATCTGTGTTGAATCTATTTGGCTATGTGGAGAGCTGTGAGTGTCTCCCAAATTCCAAATGCAGACCTCATCCACATGATGAATGCTCATTTGACGTGAGTCCAGATAATTACATTTGTTTGTAACCTCTCACAGATCCTGTGATCAATTTTCACCTTAGCATGATATGACTGTCACCAATTTTGCAACCCTCAGGGGGTCTTTAACGTATCACACATCACCACCACCACAACCGAAATATCACAGCTCCCTCCACACTGTTTCATGACCTCCTCCGGAAAAAAAAAAAAAAGACTTTTGGCTTCATTTAAAGTGAGAATTCTCTTTTCCTTCTTCATCCATAGATCTCGTTTTTTCCTGGATCTTTAATGAGTACCCGACATTTGTGAAGCAAGACACTCGCCGTTTCATCTCACAGGAGACAGGGAATCTGTACATCGCCAAAGTGGAGCCCTCAGATGTTGGTAATTACACCTGTGTGGTCACCAACACTGTCACAAAGACCCGAGTGCAGGGTCCACCCACTCCACTTGTGCTCCGCAGCGATGGTAAGGCCTGGTTTTGAACTCACGAGATGCACTAACCCCGCTAACCTTCGTAAAAGGGTTTGTTCTGATTAACTGGGCTGTAACAGACAGGATGATGCACACAGTTTTATATTTTAAGAGTGTGCTTCTCCAAAAACGAATGTGTAATTATGTGTAGATACAGATTTTTCTATCGTATACGTCATATTTTGTAGGTCACTCTCCTATAAGCTAAATATTCCACTTGCAGTTAAGTGGACATAACATGTCCACATTAGTCTCAATGTTTTGATAATCACATGGCTCACAATGCATTATACAAATATTTGTGCAAACAAAAATATCGTCCTGCCATCATGTCTTTAGATGGTCTATTTTTCGTCATGCTTTAATTTGTACTAAAAACTGCAGCGCCTCCATCCTTTATCCCATAATCAAATGGTTAATTTCATTCGGCTGTGCTCAACATTTTTTTCCCTGGTCAAGATAAATAAAAAGCCAAACTTGCTTTGTTGGTTCCTGAAAGTAGGACATGTGTTTTTAAGGAATACAAATGAAATTCAAAGGTTAATTATCTCTTTCTTTGCTAATTTCAGCGTGTCCTTTAACATGTGGATCTGATGCTTTAGGCTGGCCTTATCAAGGCTCTCCAGAGGAAAGGTCATTGTCAGCAAGTAATCTAATAGGTGTAGGTTTCTGTCCCACAAGCATGCTCTTTACCATATCTAATGCAGTACAGGAAATATGAAGCCAAATGTAATTTCCACTAGAAATGTCTTTTATGACATTTATGTGGGCTTTTGTCTTCCAATTAATTTTAGCTGATCTGGTGCAATAAAAAAACCCTCCAAAGATTGAACATTCCCTCTTTTCAAATACAGTAGCTGGTTAGAAACTATGTACTATTAATATTTGTGTTAACTGTTTATTTTAACCTTCCCATTTCTAAACATAATATAAACCCTTGTGTTAATATGCAATATTAGCATTGTTCATGTGGATTCCTTAAAATAGGCTATTAAAGAATTGTGTCCAAGGTATGCAATGGGTGGGACATTTTACATTTGAAATTTGCAAAAAGACATCATATCTATCATTTAAATTAAGAATAAATGGTCATTCTGTATGAAAAACTTGGGAAATATCTCACTTCAGCATTTGTTGGATGAGAGACGGAATTGCAAATAGCTCCTGTGATTTGAGAGATCGTTTTTTCAAGCAATTGCCGAACACTTTCCTCCCCTGCTTCTTTCCTTTCGTTTTTCATTACACCTTTATTTCACAGAGGCATCGGGTCTAAGCAGCAAAACGTCAGCCCTACCTCACAGTCACCGGGGCTCAGATAGGGGGTGCATGCTGGCACATTGAACAGGTGTCCTACACAAAAGGTTATGGTATGAGACAATTACCCGTCCACTTCCACCTGTCTGCTTAAAATGGGTGATAGTGCTGTGGTTACATTCCAGTATGAGACGGTTGTGATAAGGATCTGAATTAGCTTTCAGAGGCATTTAGGGAGCCATCCTGATAACACATGCCTCACGAAATCAACGAGATGAAATTGGCCTGTTTCCTCCATCTCAAAAGCTATTTGTGGAACACACCACTGAATTACAGCAACGGGGAAACCTATTGTGACACGGGTGGATGAGAGTGGCTTAAAATACCATGGTGTGCACCCAGAATTGGCACAGCTAGGAGAAATGAAAGTACACCTAATTACAAATTCATTGATATAATTTACCTTAGTGTCATCTAAGGGGAAGAAAAAAAAACCCATGTGCTTTTTCAGCAATATTAGACACTCCAGTCTTGATTTATGAATAAGTCTCTCCCAAAGCTAGAACACCAGAGAGCCCGCATTCCCTTCTTCTCCTTTATCCAGAGATTTTTAGCATGCACAGCAGCAATATTATAATCCACCAGAGCTGCTTCACCGACAGTGAATGGGATGCTTTGTAGACACAGTGGCGGTACCCAGGGGGATTTTATGGGCCCATTTTCTGGTTCATAGCTGTTAGCACTACAACAAGATGAAACTCATCTGGATGTAAAAGCTCAAACCGTCTATGAATTCTAAAAGTTGTTTTTTCCATTCAACATCAGTGTGTTGCACGTCTACTGAAAAGCCATGTCTTGGCTTCTTTTTCTCATTATTTTCAATGGGAGAGCGTTCTGTGACAGCACTGAGAGCAGAGCGGGTTTCTGCTGCTCAGATCGCACAGCGTTGGAAGTCGAAAAACATTCAGCTTATAGTAAAAAGAGGGCTTTACTTGAAAAGGGTTTTCAGCAGCTGTGTAGCAACAGCAGACGCCACAACTTGTATTTTTATTTAGGTTTTTGCCTGAGTTGTTATGCTTGAGTTACAAATCAAAAATTCAACTTTTTCGCACTAACACCAATGCTCGTTTGCATTTCTCTTTCAGGTGTGATGGGTGAATATGAGCCAAAGATTGAAGTTCAGTTTCCAGAGCTTGTTCATGTTGCCAAAGGATCCACTGTAAAGATGGAATGCTTCGCTCTGGGAAAGTAAGCCCACTCTTAGTCAGGCTCGGCAGACTCACTAGCATATAAAAGAAAAATAGTACTAGAAGAGTGCTCGGATATTCTTTCATGTGTTTCACCACTTTTCTGCAATCCTCATGTGTTTCAAGCCAGGCTTCACATCTAAGAAATTAGAGAGCACATGCTGAGGTTCTAAATGTTCAGGTAAAATATAGGTTTTGTAGCACAATGTGTTGAAGCCCAGAGTACAAGACTGGGAAATATGCCTAAAGTTAGATTACTGAACAGTTGTACTTAATGCTTTGAAGTTCTATTGAGAACTTTTACTAGGGATGGGCAAGTTAATGCGTTATTATTGCGGCAATTATTTTATCTCACATTAACGCAGTTTTCATTTTTAACTATTATTATTTTGAAAGTCCATTGCTCACTGTCTCTGAATACACGTACAGTCAAACTATGGGTCACAGGAGGGCCGGGATGTTGATCAGTCTGCAAATCAGCCGCCCAAACAAGCAGCAGAGCTTCGGCAGACTACGCTGGATGCAGCGTGTGGGAGAAATAGATAAACAAAAGCAAGACAAGCGAGCAATTAAATGCCATAGCGAAGCGGACAGCTATACACGGCATGCTGGTTAGTAAAACTCACAAACAGCGAGGATCAGTCTCTCTTCCAGGGAATTCCAGCGAGCAAAACCGCTTTTCGCTACACTTTGTGCTCGACCACTTCACCTCACTCTAACAGGGACACTTGCTACTGATCATAGACTGTTTCCGCTGCTCCCTGATAAAAGAAAAATGTGTCTGCTGATACCTGTTCAGAAAATAAACAAGAAAAAAGATTTATATATTTTAACCTGTTGCTCAGAAGGTGCCTGTTATGATGTTATGATCGTGGCTCTGGTGTCTAACTTGTTTTAACAAGATAGAAAAGTGGAAAATAGTTCTGGTTTAATATTCGATTAGAGTACATTAATTGTTAAGTTAAGATTAATAAGCAGTGTTTTATTGTTTCTGTGTAAAGGGAATACTGCTGGCAAAAAACACCTTATTTGTTAAAAGTGTTTGCAAACCACATATTATTGCACTTTTGTGTACATAGCAGTACATTTAAATCAAAGTGTGCAATACACTTCTTTAGAATTGAGTATTCAATTTTGCGCATAACAATGCAATTAATCGCAGAAAATCATGCGATTTATTGTTATTACATTTTTTAATCGTTGCCATTAAATTTTCCATTCACCAGGGAAGGAAAGCGTGTAATGGTACACCTGACATGGTGCTCAGACTTTCCTTATGACTATTATTGTGGTATGGCCATAGAAATGATAAAATTATAGTTTAAAACAGCTGAATTTGATCCTTAAAAGACCAAACAAATGTTGCTCTTACATTAAAGATTAAGGAATGCAATTAAATACTGTAAGGGTAATTGGAGCACAACATTCATACTCTGGAAAATTAAGGCAAACCTGAGACATTATATTAAAATATTTAATGGTTGGTGTCTTGGTATTATGTTATATGTGTATAGATAGGGGGGATAGCAAAAAAGTGTACTTGTTTATAGCAAAAGATTTTCTGCAAGAGAGATAACGGCTCTTTTCTACTTTGTGTCAAGCTTTCACTAACCTTTCAATAGATCAAAATCTGAATTTGTGGCAGATTTTGTTCACTTACAAGTAAAAAGTCATTCACAAGAGTTTAAAGAGATGACTTCAGAGTTATTCTCTGTGTGTCTCCTCACAGCCCGGTACCATCTATCGACTGGAGGAGGGTGGATGGTGTACCCTTCCCCAGGAAAGTGGACATGAGGAAAGCCAGCGGCGTCTTGGAAATCCCATATTTCCAGCAGGAGGACGCCGGCACGTACGAGTGTGTGGCCGAGAACTCCAGGGGAATGAACACAGTGAAAGGAAAGCTCTCTTTCTACGGTAGGTGATCATGACGTGCATGAATATTTGACCAACGTGCACCACATCGGTCAGACCCACTCACACTGAGAGGCAGACACAGTTAAGTAGACACAACTGGTGTTATAGAGCAGTGAGCTGCGATCAGCAGAGGCTCATGTGACGCACATGAGGTGGGGGGGGGCGTTTTTAATGGCACATCAAAATGATTAAAGGCTGTCTGCCATGATGCCTCTAATATTTTGATCCAGATTAAAGGAGTGATGCGGAGAGGCTGAGCCCTTGGATATGACCTTGTTGGTGAGCCTTGTATTGGGTTCCACCAGATGGCATCGTGATTGACATCCAACTTGACTGGAGATCAAAGCCGTTAAATGTACTATACATAGATGAGTGGAACATATGTCAGGGACATAATCTGCACAGCAGCATCTGGATCCACGGGAAGCGGGTTAGTAAATTCACTCATTGTCACTGAGTCAATGAGTTCAGATACTAGAAAGTGTAATAACTATAGCCACTTCATTCCAAAATGAAAAATCTAAAAAAAAAAAAAAAAAAAATCTCCTCCTGCAAAATAATGAATTGTACACATTTAAAACAAACATACAGTAATGTTTTCTTTTCTAAATTGCCAATTTTATCTATTTATGTAGATAGATTATATGAAGACTTTTCTTAAAGCCAACAGTGGTGAAGAAGTTGACATTTGTATATAGCTTGACATTTACATTATTAATGTAAATATGCCATTGATCAGATTTCAGTCCACATTGCTACACTGTAAAGTGATTTTTTGCAGTTCAACAATTATGACTAATGTGACAAATCTTCAGGGTTAAGTTGTGTGATTTCATTTCATTTCGTTCCTAAAAGACACCGCACGAAGATTACACTTCATGCAGAATTATTTTTTCCCCCCTCTTATTTTATATGGGTGGCTCCATCGGTCACAAGGTGTCCAGCTAAATTTATTTCTTTAAATCCAAGAATCCTTAAAAAGTAATAGTACTACGTATGGTTAATTTATATTTGATTTATTTTTACATAATACTTACATAAAAATACTACAAAAAATTGGATTTGGCCATTGTACAAGCTACAAATTAGATTTATTTGTCACAGTACAACAGGTTATAGAGTTTATAACTCCCTCCTGCCATGTAGCAGACGATATACAGCAATATAAAAGCAATTATAAATATTGTGACATAAAAATTTAGTTTTTGAAACATTTTGAAGCTACACCAATTATATTAATTCTTTTGTGTACTAACTGCAAATTACGTATCATACATATTAGTATATACTGTTAACAGGTAGTATGTAGTATGGAATTGCAACACAGAATAGAGTATGTGAAGGTAGAATGGATCCTGTTCTTTGAGTTAAACTTGAATTAGTGGTGCATCAGATTCATAATTCTGGGGATTTGTCGATAATTAGCTGCAACTTGGAGAGAAAGGAACAATTTTAGAGAGGAGGAAGCTAATATTGCTGAGCTACTTTGTTACATTTTTGTTAATATTGTGAAGCACCTTGTGATTTTATCTGTGAAAAGTGCTATATAAATAAATTTTACTTACTTACTTAATATTACGAATCCTATATGTCTATCCATGCTGTATAAATAATGCAAGTAAGCCAACCTTTCTGCCCTCACGTTCCATGATCACAAGTCACATGGCCATGAATAAAAGGATAAAACAATTTCATTATATTTACATTTTTTATATTTTTACCAGGACCTTTCT
>JAPMOB010213025.1:0-13840 GCA_029875015.1 Lepomis gibbosus | reverse complement strand
TATAGTAATTTGTTATCTTAAATGATCATCATGTACTTTCTCAAGGTCTTTATTTATATGCTGTCATTGAAAAAAAAAACTCCAGGATATGATGAAAGGTGAAATGAGTCATTTCAGTGCTTTATAACTTTTACATTTATGTAAGGAGTTCATGTTCATCACAATAAAGGAACATGACACGGTGTAGCCTATCACCTATACATGTGTTTTCAATCATTTTTGAACAATAATGTAGCTCTATAGCACAGATGAACAAGCTAAACAGGCATAATGTGTTCATATTCATTCATTGTTGGTTTTGGTCTTTTTATGGGATTTATTGGCTTCTGAGAACCTGACAAGAGACTGTGACTGATTGACAAGCTAAATAAGTGTGGAGTTTACTACGTTATGCTTTAATGGAAATTTTTATGATCATTGTCTTCAAATGTTTATTCTCTGTGAGATTACTTGATCTGGAATCGAGTATACTGCATGATACTGTACAGCTGAGGCTGCAATGTTTAATGTACTACTAAAGCCAATCAATTAAAGCAAGTTGACTTCAATGCTCCACTGGAACTAACATTTTGTCCCATGTTTGTAGGTGTGTGGGGGTTAATAGGAGCCCAACAGAATACCAAATAGGTTATCCTAGCCACGACTTGTGTTTTTGTACATGTACTGCCTCTTATTATCCTAATTTTGACATTAAACTTGTGATTAATATTCTGCTAGTGATCAAGATGTTTTTGGATGACTGGGGGAGGTTTGCATTTATTATTTTACTATTTTATGTTTTTGTTTTATTGTCTGAACAATCTGAAAACCTAATAAAACATTGATCTTAAAGCTAAAAAATATTTTTTATATAATTAACTGAAATTGATACCACAAAATATATGGAGTAAAATAATTCCCTACATGGAACTGAAACTGAGTTCTGACAGTAGATGTGCACGAGCAAATTAAAGAAAAACAGCAAACCGGAGACAAAAGCAAACACTTTAAGTCTTCCTTTGAGAAAAAACACAGTTACATGGTCACACTGTTAACAGAATTAGAGCATAATGTTGCTTGTACACATTGGTGGCTGAAAATTGTCCATTAAGGTGACTACATGACTGTAGCACCTCAGGCTTTGAACTCTGTCAAACTGTGAATAGGTAAAAGCTTTTGATGCTGCACTTAACTTCGATCTCACACAATACAGCCATTTTCACAGACCACTGATAGTGTTTCTAAACCATGAAAAGTCAAAATGGCCTTGGAGCTCTTTATAGATACATAAAAGATCATATTGGCCAACATCCTATAAAATACACCCACTATCTCTATCCCTCTTTTTACTGTCTCTCTCTCTCTTTCACACACACACACACACACACACTCTCACACACGAGGTCAGTGTGCTTAAGTGCACAAACGCAATTTAAAAAAAAAACACTTCTCATCAGATTTAACATGCTATCCCCCACTGCAGCATCTTTTCCACATCACTTGGGTGAATTGTGTTCCAAAACGTCTGGTTGACCTTTGACTCTCTTGTATCTGACCTTCCAGAATATACAATATGCAAGCTGATGAATGCATTTTTTTGCGCATATTTCTTCAAGTGGTTTCCGCAGGTATTGTTCTGTTTGAATGTGCTTTATACATCTTTCCCTTTGTTGTCACTTTTTGTAAATAAATAGTTGAAATCAATCTTCATAAAGAAGGTAGGCAGTGGTGGAATGTAAATGTGCTGTACTAAAGTACAATTTTGATGTACTTTACTGGCGTATTTCTATTTTATGCTACTTACATTTGCAGATTCAGGTTATTTATTACAGCATATAATCCAATCAACTAATAAATCTGATATATTATAGATTAAGCTACCTGGAAGTATGTAAAGTAGTCCCTTCACCTGCTGCAACGTTAGTGATGCTTAGTAATACTGTTTTGGACTGTACTTTTACTTAATTAAAATTTCAAATGCACGAACATTTGTTAAGTACCACTAAACACTGTCTTGTGTTTTAACATTCATGTGATTAAGAAAAATGAATGAATAATGAAAAGCATGATGAAAAGAAATGCTTCAGGTTTGGCATATCCTTCACTGGTAATGAAAATACATTCAGAAGTAGCCTAATAATTATGCAGTCACCTCATAAATAACACACTGCTCTCTCTTACATTAGCAGCTTTTAATAATAAAAAAATAGTCTGTGTCACTGGCCCTGGTGTTACTTGGTATTGAATTGGAAATATATTTTGTGGTATTGCACAACCCTAGTTTGAGTTAACTGGTGTGTGCTAATAAGCCAGCACATGGGTCAAACATAACCGGACTGCATATTAAAATCATTTATAATATTAAAATATTAAATGATAAGACTGATATTAGTTCATACTTTTAATGGACTCTGTTTGGCTTCATATTTTCCCTTTCTCTCATGTTTTAGACTTTTAATTTGAGTATTAAACCAGATTACCGCTGACTGCACCCACTGTTTCTTTTTTATTTATGCCATTGTTACTCAAAACTATGCAGTCTGAAATACTGTATGGCTTCAAAAATACAATGCTATTGTTCAGATGTGGCTAAGTGCTCTGGTTTAGAGGACAATGCCCAGTTTTCCACCCCAGGTATTTGGATACTATATATATATATATATACTATACACTCAATTTGTACAACTTACAATGCAGAGATAAGTCTGAAATGAAATGAAGTATATTATACACTGTAAAAAAAAATGGGGTAGCATCAATGTTTTTCCGAGAGAGGAACTAAATTTTTATTTGCAGTGATTGTTGGTTACAGTGAGATGATCGCCACCTGAAGGCTACTACCTTTTCATTTACAACTGCACCACAGCTTAACACATATATATTTAGATCATCATTTTAGATCTGATGGCACTTGTAGAGCAAGACACTGTACCAGACAAATAAATCACATGAAAAAAACTCAATGTTTTCTCCAGGTCTATGTCAAGTAAGTTGAAAGTTAAGTGTGTTCAGATCTTCTGCCACCAGTATTTGATTTTATGCAGAATGCCCTGGACTTAAAAATGCTCATCCATTCTCTCTCTGTTTAATTTTGTTTATTTATCTCGAGGTCAAACCAAACCTAACAGCAGTGAATATGAGCAAAGTGCAGTTGTTGAAGTTTATTGTCGATGTTGTAACCTTGTGGTTACACTTTAATAGTAGGCTGTAATTTAAACTTAAGTTGAAACATTCTCTTTTTTCTCATCTCTTAGTTCCCAGAGTGTGAATCCCACTGGACAATAAGTAACCAGGATTACTGGCCATTGACTAACGTCCAATCACATCTCGATGAAGTCACGCTTTACTTTTGCCTCTCTTCTTGTTTTATGATAGGCATCTTTCTATATATGCGAGAGAGGAGAGAAATAAAGAGGACTAAGCTGAGCTGATGATGACTATGGAAAATAAGAAAAGAAAACACAAGAATATGAACAAATGAACAAGGAGTTAATGCACAAGAGAGGAGAAGAGGGGGGCGGAAGAAAAGATTCTAAAGAAAGATACATATAGATAGATTCCTTTTATCTACAACTATAAAGAGGGGATTTGCAATGGAGGAATTAAAGGGGGGAGGCCTTGATATGCAAATGAAGCTGCTGCTAATCAAAGCAATAAGATTAGCCTTCCAAATTGAGATGAAGAAAGGCTCCATTATCTGGGCCGAGTGTCATGTTTAATAACGCGGAACGGCATGGTAATTCACTAGTGATGCAACTGTATTCTATGTGTGTATGTGACTGTGTGTGTTTATGTGTGTGTGTGTGTGTGTGTGAGTGTGAAAGAAAGAGGGGGAAAAAGTATATAGAGAGAATTAAAAACGTGAAAGACAAATTGTGACCTTGTCTGTGCGCGCTCATGGTATCACCCGGCAAGAGTTTGTATGTGTGTGTATATATGTAAGAGAGAGAGATAGTGACAGAGGGCACAAAAAGCTGGATCCCAGACGAAAAGGTGTGTGCTGGTGCAGGCGTGCGTGCTTGGCTTCGATGCAAAAGTTTTGTGCTATGTTGTATAGAGGAATCAACACATGGGTAATGATTCCTCAAGATAATTTCGAAAAGAGCAAGATGGAGGTCACAGGCGTAACTGAATCAACTGCAGGTGACACCAAGTGGACTGCAACGAGGACTACATAAAAACACTTTAACAAGCGCAAATTCTAACACGTGCTTCCCGTACGTCTTCAACAATTGTGTCCCAAAATGAGGACAGACCAGTTTGTACTTGACATTGGTAGGTACCAGTCCAGCAACAGGCGCATCAGACCTTGAGTATGTTCCGAAAGTGACTAAGTCACATGACGTTTTAACACGTGGTAAATGTTGTGAATAGGTCTAGTTTGGTTAGATTTAGGCAATAAAACCACTTGGTTAGGGTTAGGGGAAAAGATAGGAAAAGATTGTGGTTTAAGTACATTATGTAAGTCACGTAGTGTTAGTATTCTACAATAGAATAGAATAGAAAAACTTTATTGTCATTGTCACATGTACACCGAAAATGTCAAAACATGTCTACAAAACATTATTTTACTTAAAACATGTCAACTTTGACTTTTTACCACACGGGACACGAACCTCAGCTTCCTGTGGGAAAGGCCTGAGTTTTTTTGACACATCCATCCACCCCACCGCCCTCCTTAAATGAACTTTGTTTCTCTTTACTACATTTAGCAGCTAAAGAATGCAATATCTTTATTATGAGTTGGAGAAGACTAACAGAGCTAAAAGAGAGTGAATATTGGCTTTACATTTGTCAAGTGTTCAGAAATATAACTTCAAATGTTAAAGTTCCTCCATGATGTGTAAACAGGCGGCAGTTTGATAACATGTCTGCCACAACAGCGCATTAAGGTGAACAGATTTCATTGAATGATTGTGTTTTATAATTTGTACGTAAACACACACATATACCAATCAAGTGTAGTAAAGTAAACAGTACAATATTTCACTCTGAAATGTAGTGGTGTAGAAATAAGTAGCATTAAATTGAAATGCTTAAATTAGACTTGAGTATAGTACCGTACTAAATGTACTTATTTTTCACTACTACTATCCTTTTTTTGTTTAGCTCTCTTATAACAGAACTGCGTGATGATCCCAGAAACTGTTTTGATCGGACCTCTAAGACTTTGTAAGATGACTAAGAGAGATGTTAGCTTCCTTTGCTGACCGCTACACTTCATTCAGGTCAGATTTTGGGTGAAATTTACGACTGCTTTACACCACAAAGTGAGACTGACTTATCTAAGGAGGAACAGAGAGGGAACTTCATTGTTCCAGCACAGGCAGTGTTAAAAATGTTGCACAAAAGAACATGGTAGAATAAGAAAGTCATAGATTTAATGAAAAAAAGAAACCAGACGAAAGCATATGGAGAGGAAAGAGAAACAAGTAGAAACATCATTGCAGAAAAGTGGTCGATGGGAAATATGAGACATAAATACCACTGGTGTGCACGAGAGGCTTCCAATTGTTTATGGTAATTATACCAGTCTATCACAACTGATTTGAGCATGACTCTTGACGGTTGAAAAATGCTGCACATAGCACCTTTAACTTTGAAAAGCCTGACAGGGAGAGCTGCCTCAGTAACTCTGGCAATGAGCCAATACCACCATTAAACACAGCGACAGAAATAGGCCATGGTGGCCGCCAACAGTAAGCATTCTGTTGTTGTTATCTTTACTGTTTCTCAATCCATCCTGACAGCCTTACCATCCTTTGGGGAAGGAAATGGCAGTCACTGGTGATTATAAAGCCCCCACATCCCCCCACCTCCACCCCTCATCCAGGGAGCCAAATTATGCCTGCATTAATATTTCATATTACACAGGACTTGCAGAGAAACCACATGTGTACTCAGCCCTTTGTCTTCATGTCAAATGAAATGTGCTCGGCAATCATCAGAGGGTGAACCAAAGTGGTGAGAGGAGGGGTGACGGCAGGAGGGGAGGAGGAGAGAGGAAGGGGTGGGGGGAGATGAGTGGAAAGGATGGGCGGGAAGGAGAAGAGGGAGGAGAAGGAGGATAACAAGTGAAGCCAGGCAAAGAGTTTACAGTTGAGGGGAAGGAAGAAGAAAGACCAGAATATATGGGTGTGAGGAGAGATGAGGCAAGAAGGGGAGAGGAGTGGGGCTCAGCAGAGTAGATGAAAGCCAAGTAGACCAAAGGAAAAAAATACAGAGAGAGAAGAGAAGAAAGGGGGGAGTCGCAGAATACCTTGGTGCTTTAAATAATGTAAAGAGGTGAAGGCGTACGCTGGGCTGAACACAGAGGATTGTTATACAGTTGAGAGAAAGCCAGTGACCAGAAGCTTTAATATTTTAGTTAGCTTTTCATATCAGCTGATTATGTTTTTAAGAGACATTGAAGCATTACTGCAAGTTGGAAACATGGTTTAAAGACTGGAAGTATTTTGATCCAAGAATTACCAGCATTGAAAATGGAAAAGCTGGGAAACTTGATGACAATGAAGACAGGTTTTTTTGTTTCTACATGCAGTCGCTGTGCCCATCTGTTAATTGTCAGCAAATAAAACTGATGTCCCACCACAGAAAAATCACAATATCATAGCTTCAGAAAGACCAATGAAACAAACATCATCTGAGAAAACCCATAAGCTAACAGAACAGAAGCTCGCTAGGAGAGCAGATGGGACTAATTTATTGTCACTGAACGCATAGCAGTGAAACTGACTCCTGCTCAGACAGTAAACCAGTCAAAATGTTGCTGATGAAAATGTGTGGTAATTAAGAACTAAAATGTAACATGTAATAGTACTACACTTACTCTAAAATGCTAATCACCTATACAGTTCGTTCTTTCTTCATTGCTATCCCTGTCTGCATGGACGTCTTTGTCACAGGCTCTCTCCTATGGAGCCCCCAAAAGGATCACTGTGGGAATTGTGTTTCTTAACTACTTTTGCATTATTCCTCGCAATACTTCTGTGTTCACTTTGAATATGTTCCCTTTTTTGTGAGATAATGCAAAAGTAGTTTTAAAAATCCCCACCATGACCCTTCAGGGGGGTCCATTCTCGTATGTTCTTGACTAATCCAGTGTTTCTTCCAGTCTGTCCCAGAGAAAGTGTTTGACTTTCTCAATGTGACCTACCAAGTCTCGCTGAAGACTGAAAACAAGAAGGTCGGCAAACAACACAGGTGCACAAGTGAAAAAGGGGGTCATGTAGTTGTCATACTGACCTTAAAGGAACTAAGTTTTTAAAGCTCACGTGGCAAAATGATATGACTTGCTTAAGGTGCAAAAGAGGCCAGGGTCGATGTACTGTAAATAGACTGGCTCCTAATGGAAATGTATCTGCAAAATGCATTCGGTCATTTCCATCACATTTTCTATGATGACAGAGTATTCTAATCTAATCTACATGCAAAATAGACTTAAGTGTATGTCAAAAGTTGATCTGTCTTGTTTTGCTCTGAAGCTGATCATGATGCAGTTGTATTCGTGTTTCATCAGCAGGAATTTGATGAATCAATTTAAATTGAATTCAATATAAGCTTAGAGGCAACAGAGACAAGTTAAAACTTGGTGAATATGAGTTTGTGAAAGGTCCAAGGCAAAATTTGCTTATATGTGTGCAGACCACCTCCTGTAGCTTTAAATATCTGCTTAAAATTTAGAGAGGGAAATAGGAGAAAATCCTGCACTTTTAAGTTGTGATTGTGAATAGATGTGCTTAAAGAAAGGGATCACAGTTTTGGCGCAGTGATTGGTTTAGTGATTGGTTGAAGGTTTTCAAGTGTCTTGTAATGTTGGGTTTGTGGTGCCAAAGATAGTAATTTTCATTTTGAAGTCTGTTATTTGACCTGCTGTGCTTGCTGGTAATACACAGACAAAGAAAGTAAAAGCAATGACCCAAGAAACATGGACATGAGTTTTATTTTAATTCTGGCTACTGACGTCAATGCAAAATGTTTTATTTTGAAACAATGAAATCTATTTTGATACATAAGGCGACTGTATCAGCAATCTCATTTTCATTTACAGTTTCTAACAACTGCTTACACACAAAATCTTCACATATAACACGATTTTTGAAACCTCTCACTCAAAGAGCAAAACTGCACCTCAAATCTCCAAAACCATAAGCTATTTCTCCAGCCTTGGGTGAAATTGCAAAAAACACATTTTTCAAAACTCTACACACAATTATCTACCTAAGACAAAAAAAGATATAACAGGCAGTAACTCCTTTTCCAAACACAACCGATCAAAATGCTACACTTCTTCACAAGGTCACACAGCCGCTCCTCATATGTGCAAACACCAACTGCTTAACTGATCAGTAACCAGTCACTCCTTTAGTATTGGCCTATAAATAGGTCAAAGGTCAGATTACCTGCTTTGAACATTGGATGCCAACAATGGACAGAGAGCAAGGGGAATAGGAGGGAGAGGCAGGAGACGACAATGAGGACAAGTTCAAGGAGGAACAGTTGGAAGAAGAGAAAGAGGAGGATGAGGGCAAAGAAAAGAAGGAGATCCATCTCTGATGAGATCACATGATCAATAAGTTGATCATGTGATCAATCGCAGGTTGACCATGAGAGATGCTGGACTGAGAGTCCAGCCTAACTTGAGTCGCTTTACATTGGCATCCATAATCCAAACCTTCAGAAATTACAACAGGTATGCAAATATCTATTTCAGCATTACAGTATTGAACTGTAAAATACATGGAACTGCATAGTATTGCATAAACATTTGTAGCTCTGAATCATCTATTTATTGCACTGCATTTTATACATGACTGATACAAGATTGGTTCTCAAGCTGTACCACAATATTTTGTACATTTGTTACAGTAACTACATTGCACACAAAGTGTTTATGGCATGTTGAATGCAGTGTTTCATTTTGAAAGATATATGAGCCATTTTGTATTTTGTGTGAGCAGTTTTGGCAATTGTGTGGAGAGTTTTGAAAAAAGGAGACAGAAGTCTTAAAACGTGTGAAAGCAGTTGTATAAAACTGTAACAGAAGACTCTAGCAAAAATGTCCTCTTTGTGGCTCTTTTGAGTAGTGAAGAGGACTGACCATCATAAATGATTTTATCACTAAAAGCAGCACTTGGTTCGTGTTTTTCTTTCAGTTTTGATTTCATTAATGTTGTGTGTGCACAGAATAGTAATCAGTCAAAGCACCTAACACCAGATGTCAAGTTCAACAAATTTGAGTAAAAATCGACCATCGCATATCCAAATCTACATGACAGAATTTGCAGTGCCTCCACTGCCTCACCAAAGTGGCAAGCTGGACGTTAATGCAATGCAGTTGTAATTCTTCCTTCAAGTCGTTAACCACAGTCATTCACAACAAGACAAAAGAGCTAAGTGTTACAGTTTTTTCTGAATGCTTAAACCATACCGTGCACAATTTCTAAAACTATTAATACTTATAGCAAAACCACTATCTGAGTTTGCAAAACTAAAATCACAGTGTTTTGCACTCAGTTTGCAATTTTGTAACACACACTTTGCAAAACTGTAGGTACAATCCACTGCACAGCACTCTTTTTGCGGAACTGTAAACACAACTCACTGCCTTGCACTCAATTCCCAAATGATCAACACACTCCTAGCAAAACTATACACATGTATGGCTATTATTTACACTATTTTGCCACCGGTCTGGCACACTGTCACATGTGAAAACTGTTTTAGATAATTAGTTCACTTTGCAATCATAAATAAGCCACAGGTAAAGTACTGAATCTGGAAGTGGACAGTGCTGTGCATGGGCCTGATGTGCTGTATTTGTTTTGTCTAGCCAGAGAGTGATGGAGCCAGAGGCAGATGCCATGGGTCATGAGCAGCTTTTTATGGATGAGGCAGGTTTTAACCTCACTAAAATAAGGAGACGTGGCAGGAACATTATTGGACACCGTGCCATAATCAATGTCCCAGGACAACATGGTGGTAACATAACCATGTGTGCAGCTATAAGTCAAAATGGTGTTGTTCACCATCATGCAACCCTAGGCCCATATAACACTGCACAAAGTATTTACATTCCTGGACACCTTACATGACATTGTCACTAATGTTCAGAGACCAGAGCAGACCAGATACGTCATCATATGGGACAACGTCAGTTTCCATAGGGCTGCTTTGGTCCGCAACTGGTTTACAGATCACCCACTCTTCACTGTACTCAACCTCCACCCATACTCTCCATTCTTGAATCCAATTGAAGAGTTCTTCTCTGCCTGGCGTGGAAGGTCTATGACCGTCATCCCCATCAACGCATAGCCCTTTTACAGGCAATGGAGGAGGCATGTGGGGATATTGACCAGGTATCATGTCAGGCCTGGATACGGCATTCCAGAAGATATTTTCCCCGGTGCATTGGACTAGAGGACATTGCATGTGATGTAGACGAAATTTTCTGGCCAGACCCAGAGAGACGACACGATGTGGACTGATTCTTTTTTTCTTTTTTTTCAGTGAAATTACTATTTTGTGTTTTGACTTAGAAAAAAAACACTTTATTTATACATCAAAACAAACAAACACCAGTACTTGAAGTTTGGATCCCTGTATGTTTACAGAACTATGACAAAAGTATGACCTCAAACTGACATAGCCAACCTTGTGCACAGAGAAAGCAAAAGCCGGATGTGTTTTTTATTCATACCATCTGTGTGTAGTTGAGAAAATCAGAAAAAACTGTAACAACATTGAGCTAAGATGCTAACATGACAATGCTAGCATGTTGATGTTTGGCAGGTATAATTGTAGGTACCTAATCCATACTGCCTGCCAGATCCCTGTCTCCATGCTTGACGGCTGACATGCTAGCAGCTAGCGTTAGGCTCCTTTGTGTTGCTACATTATTACATATTTTTCATAGTTAGAAATTAAAAATGTGCTGTTGAATAAGGTTTTTCTAATACTTTAAGAATATTCCTATTACATCCTAGTGAACAGTATCATCTCCAGTGATTAAAAAACATTTTGTTATCTTGATTTGAAAAATTTAGTTGGATCATTTTGAATAAGCAGATTTGCGGTAACCTTCTTTGACTGAGAGAACCACTTTTGTGCATATGCAGAACAGATCACTGACAATAATGTTTACCATGTTCACCATTTTAATTTAGCATGTTAGCATCCACATGTTCTCAATTAGCACTAAACAAAAAGTACAGCTGGGGCAGCTGGAAATGTTAATTTTGCAGGTATTTATTTATAAACCAAAGTGATGATGATGCCGCTAGATGAAAAGCAAAAATCACCACTCATCTAGAAGAAAAGTAATTTTAATTAATTCTTAAATGACCTTGAATATACATAGCAAATTGCATAACAATCCATCTTATGGTCAGGGGATCAACAAAGTCATTAGGTTCGTCCTCTGGGGACAATGAATGTGTGTGAAAATTGACACGGCTACCCATTCAACTGAATTTCAGTTATTTCAGTCCGGACCAAATTGGTGGAGCTACCGGCTGACGTTGCCATCCTTAAAGCCACGCTGCTAGGATGGGTGACAGCTTTACAAGAAATCAATTTGGGCTAACGGGGTAAATTTACCAATTCAGGTTTATGCAAATCCATGAACACCCATTGAGTGTGTGCCTCTCTGAAACAAACCTCTTTATGCCTGAGATTGTCTGACCCAAAACAAATGATAAAAGCCATAAATCAAGCTATTTGCCTGTCAAGATAAATGGCACATCCCCCATACAACTGCGATAACACAGATACAGGTGGCACTGGGTTCATCCCATTGTCCATAAATGGGGATGAAGTCTCCAACAGATGGGGCTTCTCTTGTTGAAAACAAAGAAACACATGGACACATGCACATAAGTGATGACAGAGTGATGACAAATGTGATTCATACTTGAGGTTCAAAATGTAGAGAGAGGGGAAAAAGACCTTCTCTTGTCCAAGAGTCTGTATTGGTGACTACTTAGAGCTTCACGCTTAATTGCACTCACACACACACACATAGACACAGACACACACACACACACTTGACAGGGAGCTACTAGCTGGTTGGTCAGGTGATTAACACTAGCTTGCCTGTGGTTGAGTGTGCTCCCATCACGGTGAGATTGCTGCAGCCTCTTGTTAACCCTCGTTGTATGAAACAACCCAGTGGCTCACCTTCAAGCACACTTATCAGCCTCTTGTTCCCTAACCTCTCTCACTATCAACAATTATGTCTGTATGTGTATGTCTGTGTGTGTATGCGTGTGTGTGTCCTTGTGTGTGTGAGTTTGTATCTCTGTTGATCTCACTAGCCAGGAAGTTAGCAGCCGCAGCTTTGAGAGCGCTTCAATATCCTTTCCCTCTAACCTGATTATTAATTATAGTCTGTCTCTAGCTGACCGCAGCCCAAATACTGTCGAATACTGTTACCAAGGAGACCGACACCAAGTTATTCACAAACAAGAGTCAGGAAACAGATTTTAGCACATTCTCTTACACAGCAGTTGCTCAGTTTTTTTAATATACCAGATTCATGTCTGCATCAAGTGTGGCATTTAGTTGCAAGTACTTTAATTAATATGTGAAAGTTATTCAATCATGGGAAGTAAAAATGCTTAGGCGACACCTGTGCACTAGCTTGGCATCATTTCAAAAGCGCCGTAACTCACTAAGCACTCAAGATGAAAACCCATCACCTGTTTGCAAAATCTCAAGTTGGTCAAAGCGACTGTGTGCCAGAAAGTCAGTCATGCCTGAGCTGTACGGCACTCAGCAGTAATCAACTTGGAGCTGTGCCTGCAGTGAGGCTAAGGGACTTCACGCTTTAAATGGGCTTCAATCAGCTGTGAGCTGTGTGTGTTTGTGTCTGTGTGTGTGCTTGTATGTGTTGAGATGGAGTGAGTTAAGTATTTGCCTATACATGCGTTCTGCGTTATTTTAGTACTGGACAAACATTGCTGTTTTACAATCAGTGACACACACAAACACACACACAGAGGTAAAAACTTGTGTTTATCCTCAAGGCATGCCTGCTAACATTTAACTTTGAAAAAAAAGAGGGGGGGTTCGAACAGTTTGCTTAAATTGTGTGCCAGTCCAGAGAGCAGCTGGGCGCACTCCCCTTGGAAACATGGATCAGTGTATAATGATTATTCTTGATAAAGTTTGAGAGCCATGCAAATCAGCAGGGAGAAACAGCTGAACGGGAGGACACCAGGAATGACCTTGAAATACAGAAGTTTCCTAGGAGAAACACCAAAACAGGAGGGCACCTGAAGATGACCTTCAAATATAGGAGAAGCCAAATGAAAATGGGAGTGTTGGCGGTTATGTCTTGAGGCCCAACAAATGTGTTTCCTCATTAAACACTTGAAAAAATAAGTCAGTGCAGGAATGAATTTCACACATGTGCATCCTCATGCACAAAACTAAAGGTGTGTTCGACTTGACTGCGGCTGACTTTCACCAACTTGTGAGCTGCGGGTGGCTGCAGGAGTGGGGAATAAAAACGGCACCGTCATGTCAGACTGTCAGGGACCAAGCAGTCAGACAAAGAGAAGAACAGGGTTTTTTTATTTACCCTCAAAAAAGTTGAACAATACAAATCAAATACTTGATATCTACGCTTATATAAGAGGTCATCAAAACATAACTATGCACAAAACAGCAAACAAACAGGATGTGACCTGAAGAAACTGACCTAACTGAATGAGACACAAGGGAACATATATAGTGGCTTGGCCAAACCAATTTACACACAAGGGGAAAACAAAATGGATGACAAATAACACAACTACAAAGTAAAACAAACTAAACCCAAAATCCCCCTCCCACATGGCAGTACATGGTACGGCTTGAT
>JAPMOB010213018.1:0-42893 GCA_029875015.1 Lepomis gibbosus | reverse complement strand
ACAAGGAACACTAACGAACCAGCAGTATCGACGATCCTGGCATACGACCCCACTGAGGTTAAATAGCTGAGTTTCCCTTCTAGTCAGTCAGTACTGAAGAAGTTCCTTGGATGAGGGACGAAACGTCTTCCAGTATCTTTCAACCAAGTCCAGTTGCTCTTGACTTTAACCTTCGTTGGATAACTATGACCTGGATGACTGAGAATCTTCATAGACATCTAAATCGGGGGAGAATATTAATTATAATAAAATTAGATAACGAGTATTCATTACCCAGACATGATCTTTAACACAACTGCTTTTATGTTCAGTTTGTCATCGATGTAAGGACACACACTGCCATCTCTGGAGATCGTTTATTCATCCTCAGCACAGAATAGACTCTGTAGACATTAATCGAGGAAGCTGTCAGGTTGTCAACAGTTGCAATGAAAAATTTACTATAGGCTAAATTACTGCACTAATTGCTGTTTAAATGTTGTAATTAGTCTATGGGACATTCCCATCATAGGCTAGTTGTTATGTTGGAGATGTTAATTAGGATAATTGTTGTGCAGCTCAAATGATTTCTAAAACTGGTCCAAACATAGTATAAAAGTGAGTTTTTGAATCTTATAGTCTTAATGTGTTTTGACAGTATTTCATTACAAATGAAATGAGTAAGATTTTTTTAATGTCTAAAAATGTACAGTTAGCTTGAACCTAGACACATTTTCAACGGCAATTCACCAAAAGCATTATTACTGGGTCAGACTATGACTTTACAATCATAGGTCCATGACTAAACTAAGTCTGTCTGTTTGATCCATATTTTCGGTCTTCACAGCATTTTGTTCAACACGTTACACCTGAATAATTGTACATTGAATATAACATACAGTATAGGATTCCAGCACTTCATCATTCATTAAGGAACTTCAAGTGTAATAAATGATGAATGAGCCATGCTCAATAAAATGTAATACTGTTAACTTTGACTCCTTTCTCCACTCCTGTTTTTAAAGATAAATGTCACATCCGTGTTGGCACGCATTCATATTTTTAGGATTAACATTTTTGGTCTTTATTTACCTGTAACCATGGCTGATGAGGCTTTTCTTATTCCCCACACAGGCGCTTAACTCAGAGTGAACACACTCAGTTGATTGAACTAATTCTGATCAGCTGGAAAACTTGAGGAGTTTCCAAGTTCAGGCTTAATCATCTCAGAGCTCAAGGTTGGGCAAGAATTTGGACTTTATATGCACTTGAAGGATAGATCTCCATCATTGGAAGAGTCAGACAAAGCCTGATTTTGCTGAATGTTTCAAAATAATGATCAATATTGCCTCTTTTAAATTTCTAATTTAAAGGAATAATAATTACTAAGAGAAGTTCTGTCTCATTTTTTATTCTATAAAAAAAGAAACTTAATAGGAAGTAAAGTTTTCATATTTATGTCTACCGGCTTCCTTTAGGTCCACAATTTTGTTCTGTTGCCTCTTCTTCAATGTTTTTCTGTAATATTTTATCTTGTGTTGCATTCTCTTCTTTATGTATTTGAAAGGTTATTTTTTTATAACTTAAATCTCAAAAACATTTCCTGTGTAAACAACACTGACACTGAATTCACCTGGGGAGAAAAAAATCTGTTGGAAGTGCAGAAAATGACCAGGTATTTCCATCAATTAATGTGGGAAGTTTCCCTTGGTTTCTATATTTTGAGAACGAACCAAAAGTATTGAAGAGAATCTCCCCAGCGGTGCTTAGTAAACAGATCTCCTCTAAGGGCCCCAGGGCCCCATTTCAGAAAGCAGTTTTAGTTAAAAACTTGTTGTTAAGCCTGAGATGAGGGAAACTCTGGGTTTTCCGTTCCAGAAAGAGAGGTAGCTTAAGCTCTGTGAACCTAACCTGCTCACTGACAGGGTTTCATAAACAAACCCTGCAGAGCCTGAAGCATCTGTCTGATACATCGTTTCATTTCCTCATTCATACATTTGATATCAAAGCACATGTTGAACGCATTCATTTGAAAATGTTTTTAGAAACATATAAATCCTGGTTAGATATTAGTTATAATAAGATATTAGTGTGTTACCCAAACATGATCTTTAACATGACATCTGTCATTGATGTAAGGACAGAGATCTCCGTACATCATGGGTTCATCCTCAGGACAAAAAAAAAATGTTTTTGTCTTTGTAACACTGTGACTCTGTGGACATTAATTAAGGAAGCTGTCAGGTTGTCAATAGCTGACGGATTTACGGTAGGCTACATTACTGCAGTAATTACTGTTTGAATGTTGTAATTGGTCTGATGGAACATTCCTCTAATAATTGATGATGAGGGGGATAATTGTTGTGCAGCTGAAAAACTGGTCTGAACATAGTTTAAAAGTGAAATTTTGAATATTAGCTGTTTATAGTCTTAATGTGTGTGTATATTCTTTCTTTCTTTCTTTCTTTCTTTCTTTCTTTCTTTCTTGTCTGTGGCTAAAGATTAGCAGCATTTTACTTGACCATCCTTTTAGCAGTTACATATAGAGTGTGCATGTATTGGTACGTGGTAGTTACCTGCTCCTTCATGGCACTGATCAGCTCCTCATCCTCTGGCCTGTTGTGGCTTCCTTTTTGTTGGAGCTCCTGCTTTAGAGCCTGCAGTTCACTGGACATGGCTCTCTCCACCTCCATCGCCTACACACACACACACACACACACACACACACACAAACACACACGTACGCACGCACGCACGCACGCACGCACGCAACACACATCAGAGAGAAAACACAGACCCATGAGATTTACAGAGTACAATAAATAGACAAGTAGCCTTTTGAATTGGCAGGACAGCCCTTTTTGTGCATTTCATTTGCTTTTCAGCATGAGGAGGAGGTTACAGAGAGAAATGAGCACAGAAAAGGTTCACTCAGCCAGAAATGAAAGTGTTTGTATCAGTCAACTTGAAACTCCAAAAACAAGGCTCGCCTGAGGCCTGAGCTCTGAGCTCTGAGCTCTGAGAGAATTGAGACCACAATCTTGAATCTAAAAATAACCAAATATATAGCAGGAGGTTTCTCTGAGGTAAAATCCTATAATCTGGACCCAGATGAGGACCCGGTGGTTCCTAAGCTGGGGATCTAAAGATACAATCTGAGGGGTCAGAAGATGATTAAAGAGGTAAGAAAAACAAAATGTTTGTTTTTTATTAACTTTTCTCTCATTCTTGCTTAAAATACAGAAATTGTCACCACTAACAGCCTTTAAAAATCCAACAGATAAAACTACTTGAAAAGGAAAACTGTTTTTTTTTTTGTTCATAACTCATGTGTAACCTGTGATGAGGGGTCATGAGTACATAGTGGCTCATTTCAAAAAGGTACCCTATGGAGTTTTTGACCACAGTAGCGCTATGGAGCAAGTGGATCCCTGTTTTTCTTTTTGTATCACATGCATAAGCTAGAGTACACAGCAATACAATGCACAATAGTGTTGATGGTTTCACGCTGATCAACAGCTGAAAACCACTTTTGTAACTAAACAAAACACATTAAAAAACAATTAGCCAATCATTGACTAATAACGTGTCATTTGAAGTGCCTAATAATGATTTCTCATCATCATAGGTCAACTTGTTTCCCTGTAAATCAGCTACTTTGTCAAAAATTACCTCTGAAACACAAGATGACTTTGTAACATTAAAAAACTAAAATGCAGGGATCTTTGGAGCGCTGCTGTACAAGTTCTGAAACCTCCCAAACCACACACCCGACCCCCATCCTGGTCGGGGACCCGCAGTTCCCCTTACTCAGCAGTTTGGCGGGCCCCTGTCAGGTCCCATCACCGCCACATAATACAAGATGAAAGGCCGGCCCCTGTGGCAGATGGAGCGGAGGGCATCTTGGTCGTGTCTGTGACATCATCATGCCACATTAGACAACAATGTGGCGGAGGGTAAACTTGGGACATCCTGAGGGTTAAGCGGAGGGGATAGCTTGTGTGTACGTGTTTGTAGGAGTGCACAGAGGAAGTGAGGCAGGTGCGAAGGCTAGGTTTAGAGGGAAAAGTGTGTGTGTGACGAGAGTAAAGCAGGCACAGATGGACAAAAACAAAACATAGCATGCAGACACACTTTGGAGAGGAGACAGTGGGGGCTTGAAAGATGAACATCGTCATTACTGTTGCCCCGTCTCATCAACACGGGCCCCTAACCACAATAGAGGCAGCAACCCACTGAGAATCACCAACACGGCAGTGGAAGGAGGACGCTCCATTTGGTAGAGACACAAAGATGATATCCCCTCACATGGCCCCCCCACCAAGCCTCAGGCCATCACCAATCCAAACTCTAAGGTATCTAACAGCTGACTACCCAAGCTACAGCCAAGCCCCTCTGGGGGCACACAGAAGAGACGGCTTTCCCCTGGGATGATAGGATGTTTGTGTATGAGGGGCAACATCAAAGGAGCAAATGAAAGATTTATATCTCCCCCTTGACGTATATTGTCATTCCCTTTATGCCTGTGAGCTGCGTGATGCTGGTAGAGAGAGCAGAGGTCACGGGGGCTTGCCTCTTTTCAGGCATCTACTTTTACAATAACGGAAATCCACAGTGAGGGATTTGTCACACGCACAGTGATCCATGGTCAGGGGAGGTGATCATGTAACACTGTGTGGAAAGCAGAAGGTGACAAGGTCATGTGTATTTGGGGCGGACAAAATATTTAGGCTCCATTTAGACTATGATGTGTCAAAAAAATAGCAGAGCTACAAGAATTAGTCTATTATTGATTAGTTGATTGACAGAAAATTGATCCATCAACTATTTTGATGAGCAAATATTCCTTTATTGAGCAAAAATGGCAAATATTTACAGGTTCCAGCTTTTAAAAAGTTAGGATTCAATATTTTTTGGTGAAACGTGATAGCAAAATAAATATCTTGATTTGTGTTGTTGGTTGGACAAAACAACATATTTGAAGACGTCACTATGGGGTTGTGGGAAATTATAACAAGCACTGTTTTCTGACAGTTTATTGACAAAATGTTTTTTGTTTTTTTCTGACAAAAAAAAATCTAAAACTCATACATATTCAGTTTGCCATCATGTTTCACCAAAACAAAATATACAATCCTCACATTTGTGAAGATGGAGCCTGCAAATTTTGGAATGTTTGCTTGAAAAATGGCTATAATGAGCAATTATTATCAAAACGATTATCAAAATTGTTAGAGATTATGTTCCTGTTGACCAGATTCTCAATCTACAGTTTCTAAAATGAGCATAAAGTTGATTCAGCAAGTTTATCAATGTAGGATTTATTACAGGACTGTTGTATCAGGCTGCATTAGTTTTAGCTAGGCGTACCTAAAAAAACTGGCTAAACTGAGTGTTTGTTCTCCCACGTCACACTTTTTTTCCGTGGAAAGTCGAACTTTAAATATTCTTTTCTTACAGAACTGTGATAATGCTGATTAAATATTGACTGTGGGATATTGAATCAGAGTAGCTGGTGTAAACATAAATCATTGTAACCAAAACTGTGAATGACTGATGGCTAAATTTAATATAACTTGACACAGGTCCAAACCAGTGTCCTGAACTTGTGTTACTGATAACATATGCTAAGAAACAACATTTCCAGCTTATCATCTAATAATCACACTCCCTTTCCAGTTTGGCATTTCTTACCCAGTAGATGTGTTTATATCCCAATTTCTAATTTACTGATGATGTTAAGCTGTGGAACATCTTCTTGCGCAAGAGTCGAACTAAACCAGCAAAATGTCCTAACCTCATTTTTCTTTTCCCTTCGGTGGAAACAATGTCATAACCTGCTCCCTCTTCATAATCAGAGGTTATATAGATATATTTCCTCGTAAATATTCACAGAGTCAAGTACTAAATTAACGAAGAGATGGGTCATACACAAGACAAGCTCATGTGTGCTTCTCTTGAGTGTCTTCACATTGTGCTTCAGCTGCAGCAATGACAACAATGATAATGTAAACAGAAGAAAAACACCCTGATGTCACTCTCTAATATTTTAACACCTTCTATCCAGCAACTGTCCAAACAGTCAGCGCTGAACCTTGTGACGGTCTGGCACATGTCAACATTGTTTTTGTGCAGTCGCTTCCTCAAATGCACCAGGACGGAGAGCTGCAGCAAATCTTTCCTCTCTCACATCAGAGCTTTGCCGTTGCTGGTTAACGTGATGAATTCTCTCTCTCTTTCTCTCTCTCTCTCTCTTTTGTGTGGTGTGATACGGCACCCTCCTCCAGATTCCTGTAATGCTCTGCTTACACTCTCACAAGTAGGATATGGAGTTTGAACCCTGCCAGAGCTTCATTATATGTAGAGTCACAATCCACGAGTCTACATATAGTGTACACAGAAATGATCTAAAGTCAATTTTTTTATATGAGTATGAAAGACAGAGAGTCTACAGACTACATTAGGATATAAATTAACAGTGTAAACTCACTCCAAAAATTCTACTGGAGCCAAGAGCTGAAATGATAAGTGGAATAATCGATCAGTTGATAGAGATTATTTTGTTAATCAATTAATCAGTTGTTGTCATAATTTACTGGTTCCAATATTGTCTTCTGACTCCAGGTTTGAATATTTGCTGATTTTCTTTGTCTTCAAAGATAGTAAACTGAATATCTTTGGGTTTTGTGCTGTTGGTCGGACAATTCAAGACGCATGAAGATGTCACCTTGGGCTCTGGGAACTTGTGACAAGCATTTTTCTATGCGTTCTGCCATTTTATCAAGCAAACAACCAAAGGATTGACTAAGGAAATAATCAACAGATTAACTGACAATAAAATAAAACATTAATTCCTGGCCTACTGAAACCCGATCAGGGCGCAAAGGACAAAAAGCTATGTTCCAATCATAGCTGTGGGAGTGCCTGTACAAACACATTTAATCACAGACATACAGACACAACTCACCACAGCGGGCAACGGTGAAACAGAAGCAGCAGCACCCTTCACCACGTCAGACAAAGACACGCCAGACATGGAGCTTCTTCAGTCTGCTCTGGCTTTTACAACCACACAGAGTCCAGAGTTAGCCATGTCTGGTGCCCCGCAGCCAAACAAACATTTTCTTCACTTCCTCCTCCTTGAACAGCCCCAAACCCGAATTAGCGGCTTTTATCTTAATTGACTTTTTCCTGAACTTCTAGGGAGTCTGATTTCCACACAAGTCCTTCAGCCTTGGTGCAGAGGGAGGAGAGACATTCACAGTTCCTTATTCCGCGGACCTTGACTCATGGGAGGGTGCACACGGTTGTTTGGATTCATTTTTAACTTTAAAAGAGCTCAGCGTTTGTTGTTAATTTTGCTGCTCTACTAAGCAAATCGGTCATGTGTAACGCAACACGTCACGACTGTCACGTTTAGCAACACATTCCCTACTTTCTAAGGCTGGAAAAATACCCAAGGTCGTCCTGCTGTGTGATCCAATCAGCTCCTCCATGTTAACTGATAAGAGGCTGTAAAATATGTCACTCATTTGATTTTTCTTCCAAGTCCCACTGTTTCCCTAGCATGGAATCGTCTGATAAAAGCTCAGTCAGCTGTATGTTACTTTGTCCATTATGTCATCTAAGCACTTAGTTAAAAGTTAACTTCATGTTACTAAAATAAACTGGTTTAATATATTATGATGATCTCACATAGGGCTGCAATGATATTTTATTTAAAAATGATTAATCTACTAATGGACTAATGGTTTGGTTAATGGTTTAAAAAACATCACAATTGACTAAAGCCCAAAGTAAAGTCTTCAAATATCTTGTTTCATTCAACCAACAGTGCCAAAACTCAAAGATATTCAGTTTACAACAATATAAAAGCAAATTATCCTCACATCTGAGAAACAGCAATCAGAGAGAATGTTTGCTATGTTTGCTCAGAAAGCGACTTAAACGATTAATCAGATTAACAAACATCCATGGAAGGAAGGGAGTAAAAAGTAAAACCAGCATCTTCCAGGGCTTCTCTAAACTTTCCTCCCTCTGTTTATAGTTCTGAAATCAAATCATGGCATTAACTGTCACTCCCCTTCTTGTTTACATATCATTTCCATTCGGGCACAGATTATTTGACTGAAACCAAGAGCTCAGACTTCCCAGCTACTGACTGACAAACTCTGTATCTGTGTCTGCTGCTCGGAAAACTTTTTTTTTATCAAAACTTTGCAAGTATTTTTTCATGGCCTTGCTCTGAGTCTATAAAACAGCCTGAGAGTCTGACCTCCCTCTAGTGAAGATTAGACTGAGTCAGACTGATACCAGAGTGGTTTGCAAAGAACATTGAGTTTCAGCGTGTGGTTCGGATGACAGCCCGTCTTATCTAGAATGACTCAGACGACCTGAAGCTTTGGAGCCGGAACTCAGGTGTTTTTTCACAGTGGCTCAGTTACTTTGGAGCCAAGCTCTATAGTTCCCCTCGGTTCACATGATGCAGACATTAAAATTCACACACTAGTTGCTGTCCATGTGTGGGACTCACAGTGTTGAGCTGCTCCCTGAGTCGCTGAGTGTACTCGCTGTGCTCCAGCTTAGCTCGACTCTTGTCCCTCTCTGCCTCGCTGAGGGCCTGTGTGAGCCGCTCCACCTGGGCGCTCAGCTCCCTCACATCCCTCTCCAGATCCCCCACCTGACTCTCCCACTGGGACTGGCAGCCCTCTAGCTTCAGTCGTAGATCATGCCTGCCCTGCTCCAGCTCCTACACAGGGGAGGAAAGATTCATCACAGTTAATCACAGTTATTTCAACATATAAGCAAATGTATGTTATGCATTGGTTTGAAACCATCCATCCATCGTCAACCGCTTATCCTGCTTACAAGGTCGCGGGGAGCTGGAGCCAGTCCCAGTTTACATCGGGCCAAAGGCGGGTTTGAAACTATAATGCCTGCAAATTATCATTATCGGCAAAAGGATGATGATAACGTTTAATCTTCAAAATGTGCCAGTGAGCCTCGCTCAGAGCTGCAAAGGATGATAGGAAACGCATGACAGCTAGGATCTGAATGAAAATAGAGTACCTGGGCATGCACTCAGAATTTACAGCATTTATGTCAAATCTGTTTTCATATTTTCCATTAGAGCTGAAACTTTTAGTCGATTAATCAATAGGTTGATAGACAAAAAAATACACTGATAACTGATATTTTATAGACCAAATGATTAATCCATTAATTGACAAAGTAATCCTCAGATTAATCAATCATATAATCATTAGCTGCAGCCTTATATTCACTACTATTTATCATCTGTTTCTAGGCAGATAATTCATTGCCACATCTTTATTGCACTTTGTAAACTACTTGTCATATCAAAATAATGCCTATGGTTTGCCGCAACTCCGCAATTTGAGTCTTGGTAACACCTGATAAAGACTAAAGATTGAACATCTGAAGGAGACCGCAGCAGTTAACTAAGGAAAGCCATGAGGCCATTATTTAGGCTGTCCTTACCGCTCAGGTGTGTGATGCTTCTGCAGCTTCACAACAAAGACAAACACGTGTAAAAGTTAGCAGACATTTCAGCTGCTAGTCTTGTGCTTCTTTGCCAGTAGGTTGGATTCATTTGTAGTTTTATAAGACATTTAGAAAATGTGGAGATTCATCACAAAGTCATTTCAAGTGTGGGAGCGTTGAGGGCATCTGTGGGCCTTGCTGCTGACTCTGTAACTTCTTTATCTGCTTGTATTAGAGGCAGACGTTAACTGCTGAGGTCTCATTAAGGAGTTAGTATCTTTCTCAACTTGTGAAGATGCCTGAGAAAGATTTCAGCACAGATGTCTCTCTTAAGATGGAAATACTGCTGTGGTCACTGGAACAGCACAACAGAAAGAGAGTACAATAGAGCAAAAAGGCATGAAACTGAAAGTTCAGTAAAGAAAACAATTTAAAGTGGAACCAACTTTTTGCCAGTTTACACTAAATGACAGCTGCTTTAATAATGAGCATGTAAATTTTTCTATACATTTACACCATATTTCCTATGAATATCTAATATGTTGACATTGATATTAATTTTGGAATAATTTCAATAATAATGTCAAACTGCATATTATATATTGCTTTTTCCTATATTTAAAGTTGTCATTTGGACAATTAACAATAAGGAAACTACCAAGTTGGTGTTTCTTCCATTTATTACCATTTGTATCCGAAGAAATGGTCAGTACGATTTGTGATCTACATTCTTGAGGAAAAATGAGAAATTGATTTGTTATACTCCAAGATATATATGGAGGATATTTTCTATTGCCTACTGGATTCAGTCTGTTCTCAAAGTTGCTCTACAATCTAACATAGTTATAAAGATTTAAGTTCACGATTTGACGCGTGATTATTGAGTGCAGGCTACATCTCCTTTATTTTCCCCATGCAGGAAACTTCACTTCATTTCAACATTAGCAGTAATCACGCCGACAATTCCTTCTAAAACCACACATTTCATCTATAATCTGTCGTTATACACCATTATTTAGAGCTCTATCGCTTCTTCGCAGCATAATAAAAGCAGAAGTCTTACCTCAAATTTGTCTGCGTATTGTTCATGAAGTTTGTCGCTCTGATCTTTCAGCTGACGATTTTCCAGGAGCAATGCGTTTCCCAGCTGGGCTGCCAAAATAACCTCTTCCTCCTTTTGTTTCAAAGCAGCCAGAAGTTCAATGGGGTCTTGATAATCTGTTATTTCCTCCGCTCCGTAGTCGAAGTAGAAGTCCTCCAGGTCCATTTTCTTGGATTTGTAGCTCCATTCATCTAGACGATCCATAACAGAGGGTTACATTTAAACGCGCGCCTCCTAAATAAATGTAGTTCTTGTTTTTTAGAGCAAAGACACAAAAACTCGCTGAAATAGTAGCATAAATGTGTGGATACGTCGTCCATCCATATCACCTCACTGCTTTCTGTTTTGATGAAGCTGAAGGTTTGAGCTCCACAGTGAAAGTAGGCTGTTCCGTCTGTCAGCAGCAGATGACAGTCTGTCTGTCTCCAGGGGGAGTTGCCTTGAGTCACCTGAGCAACTGTTACCAACCCACTGACAACACCTGTCCTCATTTTATAATGGAAAATTACACAGAATGAACACCAAGCACAGAAACATCTGCATGATGTGATTAAATGCAATAAATACTAATTTACTCAAGATGTTTAAATTAAAACATAAGAATAAAGTACAATTAGAGATTTCACTGACTATTTACTTTATGACTGATGTGTTAGATTGCATATTTGTTTCTTTAGACTATGAGCCTGAAAATCTATCATTTCCACTCTGACATAACCGCTTATTTTTATCTTTATAGATCTTACATCTGTCTCTCACTTTCTTTATCTAGCTGTGAAAAACAAGTCCATGTATCATCAGTTCCACACCATACAAGCGTGTATCTTGTTATGACGCAGCTCAGTTTGCATAATCTTAGTTTTGCACATTGCTGTTGCTGATTCAAATGTGACCTGACTGTTTACATTACATTACATTTTCTCATTTAGCTGCATGGCATTTTCTATAAACATCTTCAAAAACAAAGTGTGAGAGATTCTATTTTTTCATGACACTACTAAAGTTTTATTTAATTTGTTGCATCAATTTAATTAAGTACTTGGATATATCAGTAATTCATATGCTGGATTAACAAAAACAAAGACACTCAGGTCTGGATATTTTATCCCAATGGATTTTCCAATAAATTGACAATATAACAATACATATTGATTTTTGTGTAACGCGTTTTCATGTACCTTGATAGAGAATTTATATTTCTACTCACCCCTTCATTTTACAAAACCCTCCAATAAATCTGGTCTATCCTGAAACTACACTGTTTTTGTACAGAGCTCCTAAGGGGAAACGGAGAAAAAAAAATCATATTTCATCTGCCCACCAGAAAATATCAGGTGCAAACGAGAAGGTGTCTGGCGTGCACAAGACTATATGTGGTGCTCACTAGAAGGAATCCCACGGGATGGTTTGAGCACAAGATACTTTCTTGTGCACATCCACGTCCCCTTGGGGTTGCCATAGTTTTGCACATTTAATCAAAAAACAAAATATATTTTAAAGAAATGTGTTTATATGATGAGCATTGCAGTAATTATTCCTTACAGGAGACCACTGTTTCAGTCAACTGTCCACCCAACAAGTGCCCAACAAGTCCACTGTGCATGATTAGGACTGCTGGGCTGAGGGGAGTGTCTGCCTGTTTGTCTGGCTGCTTGCCAGAGGTCAAAGTTCAGCCCCCCCACAAGGTTTCATGTAACAGGGGGGGCAGTGTCAGAAGAATAAAAGATGAAGCATCCTGACGCATGGCGAGGCTTTTGTTCTCAGGCTTCTGTACATATGGCAGCAGGGACCAAGCAAACGTAGGAAGCTCAGCCTTGATGTCCTCTGCGGCTGTCTTCATTGTTCCTCTTCAGTTTATAGGCAGCTGATAGAGGGGCTTGTGCCGTAAGTGTGACGAACATACCGCCTGTAGTGACGGCCAACAAGAACACATGTGCACACAGAGGAGAGGAGGCCTTTTAGAGTCAGCAACAACACATCCAGACAAAGCTAATGAAGCAGGTGTGTTTGCCTGCCTGAGCATGTCTGCTTACAGTCACACGTCAGAGGAAGGGACAGTCTTATAAAGCAAAAGACTCTCACAAAAGAACTGCTTTCACCATGTACTACTACAAACTACCACAATAAATAATGACACCTTCTGCTGAGCCAGATCACAGAGGACTTTCTAACTATGCTCCCAGAGTGATGGAGCCACTTAAGGTTCTCTGCAGGACATGTGGAGTAATTGACTTGAAGCTACATAAGCACAATCATAACAGCCTGGATGATCTTTTAAATCAAAGAAGCAAGTGTTGCTAGTGTATTTTTCCATCAACAATAATACTGAATATAACGCCATCTGTGTGCCCAAGCAGCTCTATTGAAGCAAACGTTAGCTGTACGTCCTGCATCAGCAAGACCTGTAATGATGTTGAGAGTGCTGAGTGTGCCGAATTATACTCAGAGTAAAGGGCAGATAAATATTACAGACACTGATCGTAATGAAGATGAGGAGAGTACTGTGGCAGAGCCAACGTCTGGTGAGTGGCACTATATAACATGATTTGCTCAGTCAGGAAAGATCCCCAGCTGTGTTTATGTTCTTAAGTAGTGTGTTGGGATTCAGGCCCATGCTTTCCTCTGTGCAAGGCCCTTAATCATTATTTGTTAATTAAAGTGCCAATACCACACAGTGAAAATTCTCCTCCACAAGTAAAAGTCCTGCATTGAAAACATTACTTAAGAAAAAGTATGCAACTTTTTATGCATAACTCATTATGCAGTAAAACGTCCCTGTCAGTGTTTTACTGTTATACATGATTTTTCTAGATTAATATTACTACTGCATTAAAGTGTATGTTTTATTTTTCTGCTGTAGATGTTTACATTTGAGCTCTTTATAACTACTTCATAAACACTTGGGTAATTTAATCTACAGCAATCGATCGTGTTCTTTAAGATCATCATGTTTTTGCAGCGTCGCTGTCCTGTGAGACCCATGTATCTCTAAAAAGTCAACTTTTCATTACGATGCATCTTCCAGCTGATCCAAAGGGGGTTAAATAGAGTATTTAGCTCACGAAGTAGGAGAATTGTCTCAAACCATAAAGGAACACTTCATCCTTCATTTTATTATCAAAAGTCTGAATCGCTAAATTTGGAGATACATGGTTTTCACTGGAAACTGAGCGGCAGCACGGTGGCCTAGACCATAAAGCGGTTCATCAGGACAGGTTCCACTCAGAACAGGCCTCACCATGGTTGACCAAAGAAGTGCACATGCTCAGCGTAAATAGACGTATGAGTGCTGCCAGCATTGCTGCAGAGGTTAAAGGGGTGGGGTCAGCTTGTCAGTGCTCAGACCATACGCTGCACACTGAATCAAATTGGTCTGCATGGCTGTTGTCCCAGAAGGAAGCCTCTTCTAAAGATGATGCACAAGAAAGCCTGCAAACAGTTTGCTGAAAACAAGCAGACTAAGGACATGGATTACTGGAACCATGTCCTGTGGTCTGATGAGACCAAGGTAAAATGATTTGGTTCAGATGGTGTCAAGTGTGTGGCGGCAACCAGGTGAGGTCAAGCATGGTGGTGGATGGGAGTGTCATGGTCTGGGGCTGCATGAGTGCTGCTGGCACTGGGGAGCTACAGTTCATTGAGGGAACCATGAATGGCAACATGTACTTACATTACTGAAGCAGAGCATGATCCTACCTTCCCTTGATAATGACCCCAAACACACCTCCAAGACGACCACTGCCTTGCTAAAGAAGCTGAGGGTAAAGGTCATGGACTGGCCAAGCAGGTCTCCGACCTAAACTCTACTGAGCATCTGTGGTCATCCTCAAACGGAACATCCACCACCTCTGTGATGTCATCATGGAGGAGTGGAAGAGGACTGCAACCTGTGAAGCTCAGGTGAACTCCATGCCTAAGAGGGTTAAGACAGTGCTGGAAAATAATGGTGGCCACACTTTGGGCCCAATTTGGATATTTTCACTTGGGGGTGTACTCACTTTTGTTGCCAGTAATTTAGATATTAATGGCTGCGTGATGTGTTATTTTGAGGGGTCAGCAAATTTACACTGTTGTCCAAGCTGTACACTCACTACTTTACATTTTAGCAAAGTGGTATTTCTTCATGTTGTCACACACAAATATATAATCAAATATTTACACAAATGTGAAGGTAATTTATTTTGTAAGTCAACTTGTAACAAAAGCTGTCAAATAAATGTAGTGCATTAAAAAGTACATAATTTCACTCTTAAATACAGTGACTTTGAAGCATTTAGTAGCATAAAATGGAAATACTTGAGCCTGAGTAGTGTGCACGCATTTAATTGCATCACTTGAGGAAATATAGGTCTACTTGGTTTAAATGTAATGTAACAGTCAATCACAGGCCTCTGGTGGCTCCTGGTGGACAACAATGTAAAACACGTCACTTTATTTATTTCAGGACTGATTTGTTTGAAGGAGAATTATGATGGTCATGATTATCACAGACAGGAAGAGGTTTTAAAAATTATAAAAGAGAGTTGTTAAGTGGGAATTGTTACTGCCACAGAATGCACACTATGGACAGTTACCAGCTTTTTAATATAATATGGCACTTTTTAAAAAAATTGATACTTGCACAGTCAGTGATAGCTTTGAAATCACCCTGAAATGTCCTGAAATGTCTTAATCCTGGTTCAACCATGTAAAGCACTGTATAAGTTTATCATTATTACTCTACTCAAAATCTACACCTAAAATATACAGATGGTTTAATATTATTTAAAAACATGGGTGTTATGTTCTTTATTTTACTTTTTTTTCTTGTTTCGTTTTTGTTTTATAGCTCACTTTTGCTTATATTATTTCCTGTGTAGTATTGTTCAGTGGTGAAATACATTTGCCTACAATTTTAAGATGTCTACTCTGCTTCACTTTACTTTATTTCCATTTTCCATTTTACTTCCACTTCACTACATTTATTTGACAACTTTAGTTACTTTGTGGATTGAGATGAATTATATGAAACATAAATCAACAAACAAATTATGATGTAATATTCTAGATAAAATGTTACTGGTCCCTGGGAGGAAATTCCCAATCTACTACTACAACTAGTACTACTAGTATATAAAGTAAATTATCCCAAACTTTACCAGCTTCAACATTAAAGTAATGTAATCTATAATATTATGTAGCCTACATATCTCTGAAATGGGCTGTTTTACATAAGATGAATGAATGAGTAGAATTTTGAATGCATGACCTAATTACTTGTATTTCTAAAATGTGGTACTGCTGCTACTTTTGCTACTTTAGATCTGAGTACTTGTTCCTCCGGCCAGCAGGTGGCGGTATGTGACCTAACATTAAACACTGTAAAAGGAGGAAGCACAGTTCTTAAACACGGTTGAACCTGAACTTTATTCAGTTGGATCGAGCTAACATACTGCAACATATATGAGTTGTTTTCCAGTAACGTTACAGTGACAATGAACAGGAGCGTAGGGACAGTGTCAGCGATTAAAGCTTTAGGGTAAGTAACTGATATGTTTAATGCGTAGTCACCTACGTTCATGAATTTATAAAAAGCTAATGCTAAATTTGATACAAGTTAACGTTAGCTACCTACCTACTTGTGATGTTTATAAGCAATTCATTGTTAGCAGCTAGCTAAATGTACTGTTGTATCAATATTGTGGCATTTCCAGTAAATGAAGAGACTTGCCGACCTGCGTCAGGTAAGTTTACCTCATAGACTGTATGGTTTACCTGTCGTCTTTATTTCCTGGACAGGTACCCGGGCGTTTCCTGCCTCACGCGGTGTAAATGTGATGAGCTGCCCTGTCCGCTGCTCTCCTGGGTGACTGCAGAGCTGAGGGCTCTCTGTCCAGAGCTGCAAGGTTATTATTACAAACCTGTCTGCTGTGCAAAGTACTTTTTTGTGGTGTTTGATGTAGTAAGCTACAGTCCAGTCAGACGCCTTTATAACTGTACATATACAGTAAAATAGTATACAGATCTGGGTAGGGTGTTAATTATGTTGGTCCTGTAATTTGTCCAATTTAAAAGCAAACTGAAAACCTTTTTTATTTCTCTGGGTTATGATTTGTTACAGCGTGTTTGTAGTTTATGTTTGGGGGGTATTTTTGTAGTTCTTCTTTTGGGGGGTTTAGTGGTTTTGTATTGTACTGCAAGATGCTCAGTATAGGAAAACAAAGAAAATAAATGTGGATATATGCATACTGTACATACATTCATTGTAAACTGACAAAAGCCTTCAGTCCAACCAGTTAAGGATTTCAAGGCCAATACTGATATTTGTGAACTTAAATATTTTTGTAATAATATATTGGAAGTATTTTAAGGATTTTACATACATAGGTTATTTGATAAGGATCCCTAAATTGTCTCCACAATATATACTACATTTTAGAGTCGACAAATTGTCAAAACAAAACTTGTCAGTGCGTTGTTGTAGACTGGTGATTCTGTTTCAAAAATATCTCAAGCATGCATTTGACGTTTCTGTGCTGCAATTTCTTTTAGTTAGTGGTCAACATATACTGTACATCAATTACATCTGCAATAAGTTAATATTGGACGATATTTAAATGTAACTCTAATAAAAAAAAATGTACATACATAACAGAACAAAGGGAGATGCAAATTACAAAGACTGGTAGAGTTCATGAATGAAAGTGCAGGGTGATTTGTACTATCTTATAAATGATAAAAATATTTTTAATAACTGTACAGAAAAGTTGTTTTTAAATTTAGAGTATTCCTTTGTATTTGTATTTGAATACAAAGCACAGTAAATTTATTTCTAATGGAATGAAAATTGCCTTGTCTTTCCTTTTGTTGTGTTTTTAGACTCAAACAGGACAGGTGATGTCTTGCTGGTGGAAGAGCTGAGACATTTACTGTCAAACATGTTCTCACCCCTCACTGATCTGACCTCACGGGTGCTGGAGCCGTGCATCCTCAACAAAGTCACTGGTGAGAAATAATAGGAGTCCACTGGGGTCTGTTGTAGAGTTGTGTGTATAAGGTAAAAGCAGATGATCGTAGCGCCCATGGATTTGTACATTTCCTCCCCAACTTTTTAAATGAAGGCGTGTATTGACTTAAAATTATTGTTAAATCCATCAGAGTTCCTTGTATCAGAACTGCAAGCAGCTCACATAATCAAACATAAAGAGTTGCATTCTGAAGAGGAAACAACTGAGGAGGAGTCTGAAAAAGAGCAGCGAGTTGACGATCCGGGTCAAGAACTCGCTGAGTTTTGTCAGGAATATGAAGACGATGACGTTTCCGACAAAGACCAAAGGAAGGCGGAGATGCAAGCAGAATGGATATTACTGCTGCGCGCCCTTGACATGGACACCTCTTCTCCATTCACAGATGTGTTGAGTGAGGTAAGTCTGATATAAGAGAGACTGGGCTGTGTTAAGTTATGACTTCAAACTGAGAAGCTCTGGCAGGATCTTTTTAATGTTATTTTAATGCAGGTGGAGTCAAGGCTTGCTCGTCTACCATGTGGAGCGATGACAAACCCTCTTCTTAACACCGTTCTCAGCTCAGAGCAGTGGGTATGTTGCCAGGGCTGTTACCCATTCATTGTACATCCCATATAACTCTAACCTGAGTATTTCAACCATTTTTTCTGCTTCCTGTTTCTCAGATTCAAGTTCAAAAGCTTAATCAAGTTCTGTCAAAGGACTACAAGTGTCGGCGACAGATGATGATCAAACGCTTCCAGGTTACACTGGAGTCATTTGCATGGGGAGAAAAACAAAAGGTATGCATGTTAAATCACTGCATCACTTTAAAAAACATCTTACCGAAGTTACTTGGTTGTTAGTTGGGTTTTATTCATTGCCACTCACTGTGTGTGAAGGTGCAGAGCTATGCAGCAAGATAAACACACATATCCAGTAAAGGTTGAAGACAAGGAGTTGGATTTCTGGGTTTTTACTAGAAGCAGTTGTGAAACTGGAAACACTAATGGACAACAAATTCAATAATAGTGATTCAGAAACAAAAATTAAAAATCATAAACAAGACTTAAACCAAAGGTTCTGTAAAAATGAACTAACATTAACATTTGACAGCAATTATAGCCATTATTAACCACATGTTGGGCTGCTTACCAGGACGAAACTGTGTCACCAGTGAAACAACATTCGGTCCCCACCTGAGGTATACCACTGTAGCTAGGCTGGTAAACATACAGGCTTGAGATCTTGAGATATTAAATGTGACTATATTTCTCATTGAATTGAAAAGCTGTCTCACGGTATCAGCAAGACCGAGTGTGAGAGTGAAAATAGCATAGTTTGTGTGGCAGCATTTTGGGTAACCGGCGGAAACAAGAACGCGGTGACAGAGAAGACACAAACAATATGTAAGCAACATTTCAAAAAGCACCTGCATTGTTTTGCATTTTGCACTTTCAGACAAATAAAAGGTCAATCTTTCCAGTCATATTATTTGACATTGAAGATTTCTTCAAAAAGGTGTTAAAAACATCGTCTTGTCTCATTCCTGTGAATCCAAGATGTGTTTCGTCTCATCTTGTTAGCTAATTCTATTGTTCCACCCCTGTTAGCAAAACAATTACCTCAAACAGCTGGTACAATGGTCAGCTTGGTCAGCAGCTGCCAGAATGGCTAAAATGTATAGGTGTAGGGTTCAGTGTGTAAGTTTTATTGGCATCTAGTGGTCAGGGTTGCAAATTGCAATAGCAAACGGCTCACTGAAGATTCACTTGCTGTAAATGTATTTATTCTAATAGCAATTGTAAATTCAGCAGTAAAAACCTAACGTTGTACTTTTTTTCTTTAATTACATTAATTTAAATTCTAAATACAACAACAAAAAGACTGTGAAAACTGTAAACATATGGTCCTATATTAATCTTTATATAACATAGAATACCCCAGGCAAAATTATTAGTACTTGTGTCTTTGAAAATATTTGTATACTTTTCTGTATGTCTCATGTAAACTTTATTCTTCTTCTTGCAATAAAGATTTACAGTGGATTATTCCAACCCCACATAAATGCACCAGCAGTCACCGCTCACCCCTCCCTTTCCAAACCAGACGACTACTACTATTTCTGTTGCTGCTTGTTTTTCGTTTATGTATTCAACGTAGTGACGAAACGCGCTCTGTAGAGCAGTTTGTCCATTTAGGCTACTGTAGAACTATGGTGGTCCAACATGGCGACGTTCATTTAAAAGACCCTGCTGTGTGTAGATAGAAATGGCTCATTCTATGGTAATGAAACATAATGGTTCATTATGTAAGGTCTTTATACAAAACTGTAAACATAGTTATGTATATAATATTGCATTTCTGTCATGGGTCCTCCTAAATATTACACACTGACTGAACCTTTAAAATACTACTTTTCTGTCAGTTGACTAATCCAATACTTGCTTCAGCCCTTGTCAGAATGTATCTCTTGCTGCAGCAGGATATCTGGGCACACAACAAGAGCATCACTGTGCGTCATGATAACTACAAACATCCCAGGTCAATCGGTCCTTTCTTTACAGGAACGCAGTAAAGTGCTGGCCTCAGTGGCTCCTCTTTCCTCCCACGGCGGCTCTTCCCTCGTCTCCCCGTCTCTTCTGATTGCTACCAGAGAAGATAAGTCCTTCATGGAGCCAATTAAGGCCGGAACAAGCACCCCCATCTACCAGGTACGACCATTAACAGCTACGAAGACGTCTGTAGCTCAGAGTGCAGGCTCTAATTTTTCTTGGGTCTCTCTAGATGTTGATGGGCGAAGTACCAGACAGAGGAGGACGACCAGGGGAAATTGAGCCACCTATGCCAGGGTGGGGAGAGCGAAGAGAGAAAGGACGAGGAAACCATCACCATCAACGACGTAGATTTTCAGATAAAAAGAAGAAGGGGAAAAAAGAGTAATGTGTCCTCCTCTTTGGCTTTACTACCTAATTTGAGAAATACGTTTTTGTTATTTAAATTCTTATTATGAAACAGTCAATGCTGCATATGATATAATTTTATAGCAGTGTTTGCATTATTTTTTGTTTTAGTACATACCTGATTGTCTATTTCTAAAAAAGCTTGTCTTTGCCATAATGAACTGGTATTTGACAAGATATTTTTGTTGAATGAACAAAACAGAAAGCTAATACTTTTTTATGTGTTGGCATTGCACCTTTTATGGGTTTGTTCACTAAATAATAAACCTACAAATTACAGAAATGTATTGTTATTTTTTGTATTGTGCAGTTTCAGTAATGCTTTTATGCTTACAAACAACAAAAACTCATGTATATGACATTCTCAATTACTGTTTGCTGAATATGCCTCCCCAAAAGTTTTTCCAGCCCTTCCCCCTTCAGGATAATTTGGGGGACTGACTGACCTTATTGTATACTGTTTGTAGCTACACAGAGACAGAGACAGTGCAGCACTGCAGTATGAGACTATGGAACCATTTGCCCCCATAGGACACATGCACATCCTCCCATATGAATTTTTTTATCCCTGTGCTTGTGCTGTGAAGTAGGTTAGGCTAGCTGGATAATCACACTGAACTGCTATTTTGTTTTACTTTGCTGAAAACTGTTGCAGAAATGTTTTCAGCAAACAAGTGTTTTTTAAGTTCAAAAGGAGTCTGAAGCACCATGTGAGATGAGCAAGCGTGTTACATTTTTTAAAATATGTACAACATTAAAAAGGATGACATTTAAAACACTAATCAGAATTGACTGAAAAGCAGCCTACAGTTCTGCTTTTTAAGAAATGTATGTCAACATTGTTATACTAACCAAAAAAAAGAAAGGCTTTTGAGAGAGACACAAAAACGTTTCACTTTTATTATTATTTTATTCTAATATTGGATATTATGAAGCGCCCCACCAGATTTAAATGAAATGTGAACGGGATCACTTTGGGTTGTTGGCACCGTGAACCTGTCACAACCTTTCTTACATACAGTCTATGGTTACAACCCAGCAGTCGGCGGTAATGGAGCGCTTCTGTGTGTTAACCGTCAAAACTACAGAAGAAGACACATCATACCGGAAGTTACCCGTGAGACAAATGATGTAACACACAGAAGGTTCCGGAAAAACCAAAGGTCGGCATATATCTGTGAGGTAACGGAGAACTTACCTACTTAGTGTCGCTATTGTTTTTACAGCCAGCCGAGTCACAACTAATAATAATTTAAAAATGCCCAGAGGAAGCAGAAGCCGAACATCCAGGATGGCTCCACCTGCAAGGTAACATTTAAGATGCCATTTGTTAAAATGTGTTGCAGCAGTGAGGATGGTGTGTAAGTTAGGCTAATGTAGCCGTTGGCTAGCGTTTACAGTTAACGTGTGTTAGTGATTGTGAGCCACTGCCAGTCAGTGAAATGACTTTTGACTCAGCTAGAACTAACTTTTAATGATTATATTTGTACTACATGTCGTCTTGTTGTGCCAGCAAACTGGTGTTGGCTCAAAAGTCATTGATAAAAATAATGAAGGTCACAGGATAATCTGCGTCATGGTCTGTAAACCATGTTACCTGTTTTGTGTCATCACAACGCCAAAAATTTAACGTTATGAAACAAAGTGGAGTTACATAAAACAATTGACAGCTATTATTTGATGTAAGTCATAGTTAAGTTTAATAAGTTAACCTGGTGCTAAATTAAGACATTTTTTGTTTAGCTCATAGTTAGGAGATAAGACTTTGAGTTTTAAGTTAGTACAAATACAAACTAATTTGGAAAAACTGATAGCTCATACAGGTAGTGTCTGTTGTTGATTGTACTTTTAAAAGGACTTTCTCTTTATTACAGCAGGGCGCCACCATCACCACCACCTATGGCCAGGGCTGCGCCTCCTCCTTCTTATGCCCCGGCTCCAATGCATGCTCCTCCATCTGCGGTGGGCGCTCCAGCTGCAGCACCCAGGCAGCCTGGTATGTTTGCCCAGATGGCGACTACAGCTGCTGGAGTGGCTGTGGGCTCTGCAGTAGGACACACCATCGGCCACGCCATGACCGGAGGCTTCGGTGGTGGAAACTCTGAAGCTGCCAAGCCTGACGTCACATACCAGGTAAATAGATACGCTGTGGTTTAGCAGGTCACAGGACTGGATTAGCTTTAGGGCAGATTAGTGTGGTAGGAAGGTAACAAAATATCAGGTTTGGGGTTTGGTGGGGGAGAAAAAGAATGGATGAAACAAACATCACATTTACTGTCTGTGTTGGTGTTTTTATTATGTTTTAGTAAGATATGATCACAGAGGGAATTGCATGAAAGTATGTTCAGAAAAACTGAGACATGGCTGGTGGTACAGGAAGTCAGTGAAACGGTTTTTCTGTTACAGCTAAAGTTGTAAGCAATTAACCTAGTGTAATGAAGTCATTTAATTTATTGACGTAAAAACTCCAATGAAGTTCAATGCATAAAAGCTTGCAGGCTACCAACTAATTTAAATTCGTATTATTGGGTAAGTCAGATTGCTGTGTACCATTTAATCATACTATTACCTTTACCTGGGTACATGCACAGTAGGTATTAAGGTAAATTGTGTGCTGACTGTTTCCACTTCGCTCTCTTGCTTGCCAGTCTTACATAAAAAATCTCAAGGGAAATGTGTAAGGCATAACCATTTGTCATATGTCTTGACATGTGAGCATCTTCAAATATTTTGACACTTGGGCTATATTAGGCATTTCAACATTTTATGGATGTATGTGTTGAAATGTTCTCAAAGTATTGATAGAAGATGTCAATTGTTATTAATGTGTAAACTGAAACAGATGTTTACATAGAAACGTGTGTTGCAGTTGTCCATCAGTTACACAAACTTACTCATAAAATACCAGATGTACAGCACACGCGTGAAGGATCCCATCATGCGCCTTGTGTCTTTCAGGAGCCATACCAGCAGCAGCCGTACCAGCAGCACCCACAGTCCATGTACCAGCAGGAGGCCCCTCAGCAGCAGCAGGCCTGCTCCTATGAGCTCAAACAGTTCATCGATTGTGCCCAAAACCAGAGCGACTACAAACTCTGCGAGGGTTTCAGTGAGGTGCTAAAACAGTGCAAATTTGCTAACGGTGAGTGAAAAGTGTAACGCTGGAAACACGTCTGACAATTTGAATTAAATTAGGTTACATAAGGGTTTAAAGCTTATTGATAGGAGTGTCTGGCAGTCGTACAGTGCAGTCTCAGGCCACTAATGTAATTGTATCATTACAATTTGTCTATTTTTGTTTTGTAATTCTTATTTTAAATCAGATCAGTCCTTTGTGTGCAGGCTTGTTGTTTGCTGTACTCTTATACTTAAAACCAAGGAGGCTTTGCAAAAGCACTCCAGACGTCATAGCCAAATGACTTTGCATTAAGTACATCATGGCTGCATTTTGTTTGAGTTCCAAGTGTGGCCATCAGGTGGAGTAGCTTCAAAGACTTTCTAATGCTTCATATAACCAGCTTTTGTTTTTCTTGTACTGTAGGATAAAACTTGATGAACACGTCAAATTAAATTTGTCTTTTCTCCACAGGTCTGTCATGAGACTGAGACAAAAACCTGGAGCGTGAGGAGTGCACACAAACAACAATACTGGATACTTAGAAGGTGTAATTCACAAGAGATCAATAAACATGTTTGGTTTTTTTGACAGTTGATTTATCAGACCATGTTGTTTTATTAATTAATTTTTCAGTACAGTTCTGCAGAGTTTGTAATAATAACCTTATAAATAATGTTTATACATTTTGGTGTTGCATGCTCTGATTTCAGTTGTTTTTCATTAGTGCCAGTGCTTTCAAAATATATATATATAATATAACATGACTTTGTAGATCAACCCGTTTCCACTGTCAAGATGATGGATAGCCACAAGTTTAGATTTAAAAATAATAATAAAGCACTTGAAACATAAAGACTGATGATTTATTCCACTGCCTGTTCAGATAGACCACATTATGACATTGTACTCTTAAAGAAACGTTTCTATTTTTACATTCAGTATCTTTAATTAGAATTTAACAGCTACATAGCAGAGACAAAACTGGGGTCCAGCACCTGTCCCGTCACTCCTACCTCGGTGTAAATCCGCGAGATGAATGTTGCATGTGGAGTAAAGTAGGACTACCCCATGTGTACATGTCTCACGGTGAGGGCAGGGCCTGCCGGGTGTTCTTTCATGGATCTGGTTTTTGTGCGGACACGCGTTCAGAGTGTCCTGCTGCTGCTGTGGAAGCAGCTATTTATTTTTGGCATCTGACATTAAAGCTCACCCTTCGCAGTGGCAGCAGCCCCACAAAGCCGCCACAGCACCCGAGTTTGACCGGACCTGTTTGTTTCTAACAATATATGGACAAATAATGACGGATAGTCCTTATCACCGGGACTGAGCAGCACGGGACACGGTAAGTGACCGCGCGTTATTTACTTTAATGTATTTTAATATTGGAGCCCGCAGAAGGTCAAATGGTGACAGAGGATGAGGGGGGAGTAGACACTGGCATATCGCTGTATTAGCGTGCAGTAAGTGATAATGTCAGGTATGACATTACGTCTGGGACCATGACTAGTTTGTTCGCTTATTAGATCATGTTACAAGCTGCACGAGTGAGACAGAGCTCACAGAAGTTCACAAACCCTGTTAAGGCGGCCGTCGATACTGACAAAGGCGTCTATCTACAGCAGGTAACAGAATCCCCTTATTAGGTATCTCTAAACAGCCTTTCGCTTTGAGAGTGAGGTGAGATGTGCATGAAACAAGTCACTTTCATTTAATACTCTTCAGTCATCGATCTGTGTAGTCTGATCAGTTTGTTTTTGAAATGATTTTGGACAGGCTTTGCTTATAAACTATTCAGATCAGAGCCATAGACTGTATATAAAAAGATCAGAGCTTCCAATGGAAATTAAGAAATTCAATGTTAATTGGCTTCTAGCCTACTACAGTTCAGTCCCCTGTCTGATTATGTGTGAAATGAGAAGTGTCACCACCTGGGAGATGGGTGCAGAATTTAAAACATTAACATAGGCTTCTAGTAGTGATGAAATATATGTACATGTACTCGAGTGCTGCATTCAAGTACAATTTTGAGGCAGTTCTTTACTTGAGTATATACATCTTATATGGATCCACTGTACTACCTTACATTTCCTCTTTATAACTATATATGTTCAGATTTTATAGTTACTTTGCTGGTTATTTGACATACAAACCATATCATTAATTTATAAAACCTGATGTATAGTTACAGATTAATCTAACCAAGAGTATATAAAGTGGCTAGTTAGGGCTGCAATTAGTGATTCTTTTCATTATCAATTAGTCTGCCATTTATTAATCTCTATGAAATACCAAAAAATAATGAGGAAAAAAATTCTAAATGCTTGTTTTGCCAAAAACACATAAAATTTACAACAATAAAAACAAGGAAGAGCAGCAGATCCTTGCATTGGAGAAGCTGCAACCAGCAAATGTTTGTCATTTCTGGATAAATGTGACCTAAACAATCCATCGCTCATTAGCATTAGTTCCTGGTTAATTTTCGGTCGATTAACTACCTGATTAATATATTTATTCCAGTTCAATAGTTAAATCGGCTTCACTGTGACCTTCTTCAACATTATAGTGCTGTTTATACATTAATGCATCATGATCTTTAATTAACATGCTATCTAACAATGTAAACATTAACATGGTTCCTCCTGCTGCACAATGAGTACTTTCATTTCCTATCTGTGATAAAAAGCGGTGATGTTTCACTGTTTCTGTTAGTGACCTGTTGTGAGCTGTAAGAGGAGAGGAGTTGTTCAAAAACAGCAACCCTGCCACCATGACCAAAGAGGAGGAGATCCCTGACTGGGTAGGAGCCCATGAGTTCTACGACAAGTATGAGCCCAAGGAGATTCTGGGAAGGTATGTTTATAAAGTCTTAAATTAGCCTACAGCAGGGGTTCCCAACTTTGGGGTCAGGGCCCCCACAAGGGGTTGCAAGCTAAATCTGAGGAGGAGGTTTGTGTACTGGACAATTTTTATTTCTCAGGGACTCTAAAATAATTCAAATAAAGCAAGAAAAATCCCTCTTTCTTTGTCACAACCAAATTAAACTTTAAATAGATTTTATTTCTTCATTTTGAAGTAATGTTTTGACATTTTGTGAATTTGCATAATCACTTTCTTGCTTATATTTTTACTTTACATATGAATCTACAGCCAGCAGCCAGTTAGCTTAGCTTAGCTTAGCACAAAGGCTGGAAACAGAGAAACCACTAGCCTGGCTCTTCCGCTCCTTAATTAACATGTTATATCTCGTTTGTTTAATCAATACAAAGACTGAAGTTTGACAGACATCCAGCAGAGGAAGTTTTGTTTGGACTGCATCAGGATAGCTGTTTCCCCCCGTTTCCAGTCTCTGTGAAAATCTAAGCTAACTTGCTGCTAGCTGTTGCTTCATATTTAACAGACAGATATGAAAGTGATAGTATATCATTTTCTTATCAAACTCTTGGAAACAAAAAGTGAATATGCATATTTCCCAATAATGTCAAACTAGTCTGCAAACCAAAAATATTGTGAACCACACGCCACGTTATCTTAAAAAAACACTTCTCTTCTTTCTAGAAATTCACAACTTTTTCCAGTTTCTAAACTTTTATTTAAGCGCAAAATAAAATGTATTACAGTTCAACACTTTAGTAACATTAATTTGATTGAGACTCCCGTTTGAACAACTATACCTTTTGGTGCACACTTTACAAAAACAAGCCGACTGGTTTCCCTCAAGTTTCCCAGAAGTCCCTGAGAAATGTTGGCAGTGCCAGACCTTTCTTTCTCATTGTCATTCCCCTCCATCTGTCAGACGGCTGTGCTGTTACATAAGCACACAATATTCTAGGAGGCTGCATTCACTGACTTGAGCGTGTTTTGGACAAAGGTTTAGTGTTGAGAGCTGCTCGGGATCGGCCGGCATGCTGTGAGATTACGTAATTTCACTCCACATTCTCACATGCAGGTCACGGGGTCACAGGATGTGGACAATGTGTTCAGATGCTCTAGTAATCCTCACATGGCTCGGTCAGCTTCACAAGCAGGAGAGACTGTTGCCTGAGTAACCTCTGAAATGGATTACATTTCAGTCCTTGACTTCATGCTCAGGCATGTTGCTTGAAGTGAATGATGATGATGATGATGATGATGATGATGATGATGATGATGATGATGATGATGATGATGATGATGATGATGATAATGATAATAAACTTCAAGATGAGGCTTATCTTCCACAGATTAGATTGTGTAGCATACGTAGACATCTATGATGGGAGAAACATTTTGAGTATTGACTATTACACTGATCAGCCATATCATTATGACCACTGACAGGTGAAATGAAAAACACTGATTATCTCACTACCATGGAACCTGTCAGTGGGTGGGATAAATTAGGCAAGAAGTGAACATTGTGTCCTCAAAGTGGTAGAAGCAGGTAAAATGGGCAAGATTGATGCATGTGGGGAGCGAAGGCTGGCCCGTGTGGTCTGAGCCAACAGAGGAGCTACTACTGAAATGGCAGAAAAAGTTAATGCTGGTTCTGGTAGAAAGGTGTCAGAACATCACAGCTTGTTGCGTATGGGGCAGCATAGCTGCAGTCCAGTCAGGTTGCCTATACTGATCCCTGCTCCTCTGCCAAAAGTGCCTACAATTGGAACATGAGCATCAAAACTGGACTACAGAGCAATAGAATGGAAGGTGGCCTGGTCTGATGGATCATGTTTTCTTTTACATGACGTGGCTGGCCGAGTGCGTGAGCGTCGCTTACCCGGGGAACGCATGGCACCAGGATGCACTATGTGAAAAAGGCAAGCCGGCGGAGGCAGTGTGATGCTTTGGGTAATGTTCTGCTGGGATGTCTTGGGTCTTGCTATTCATGTGGATGTTACTTTACATGTACCACCTACGTATTGCTGCAGAGCATGTACACCCTTTAATGGAAACAGTATTCCCTGATGGCAGTTCCCTCTTTCAGCAGGATAATGCGCCCTGCCACAAAGCATGAATGGTTTGATGAACACAGCAACGAGTTCAAGGTGTTGACTTAGCCTCCAAATTTCCGAGATCTCAATCCAACCAGGCAGCTGCGGGATGTGCTGGACAAAAGTCCGATCCATAGAGACCCCACTTTGCAATTTACAGGAATAAAAGGGTCTGCTGCCAACGTCTTGGTGCCAGATACCACAGTACACCTTCAGGGGTCTAGTGGAGTCCATGTCTCGACGGATCAGGGCTGTTTTGGCAGCAAAAAGGGGATCTACACATTATTAGGCAGGTGGTCATAATATTATGGCTAATCAATGTACATCCAACCTGTTTCACAGAAACATGTTCACTTTGTTTCCAAAATACCTGACTAAAGCGCACAGACAAATCCAGCTGCGCAAACACAAACTTCTTACGAAATGAGTAACTTGACAGCTGTAGATAAGAAGGCCGACGTGTTTTCTCTTCCCCAGGGGAGTTAGCAGTGTGGTGCGGCGCTGCGTCAACAAACAGACGTCTCAGGAGTACGCGGTGAAGATCATCGACATCACCCCCTCTGACAAAACAACTCCGCAGGAGATCGAAGAGATCAGAGAGGCGACCGTGAAGGAGATCGACATTCTCAAGAAAGTTTGTGGCCAGAACAACATCAGTGAGCACAGTCGCCCCCCACACAGATTTTAATTGAAACTGTGCATATCAGCGGTTCTATTTTATTGGGAAGTCTAGATCAGGATAATAGTCTTATAAAACTAACATCTTTCACAATGTGTGAAACTAACTAACCCGCTCAAGAGGTCAGTGAATTTAAACCGTCTTTGTTTTGTCTTCCTTCAATACTGAATGTACCTGAAATGTCTCTCTCGTTTGCAGTACAGCTTAAAGACTGCTACGAATCCAAAGCTTTCTTCTTCCTGGTTTTTGACCTGTAAGTGTCACAGCTCAGGTTTTTACATGACTGAGCATTAAACCAGAAATACACACCTAAGTTGTATTTTCTTTCCTTCAGGATGAAGAAGGGTGAACTTTTTGACTACCTCACTGAGAAAGTTACTCTGAGTGAGAAGGAAACCAGGTCTGTAAAAGCGTTATTTCTATTTGCTAAGACAAAGGCGATGAATGGTTCAAATCTTTTTGGTGTTTGTTGGTTTAAGGAAGATCATGCGTGCTCTGATGGAGGTGGTCCAGTATCTCCACAGCCAGAACATCGTCCACCGAGACCTGAAGCCAGAGAACATCCTTTTAGATGACGAGATGAACATTAAACTCACTGACTTCGGCTTCGCTGTGCAAATCAAGCCAGAACAGAAGCTCAAAGGTCTATTATTATTATTACAATATTTTTCTGACATTTGATAATGATAGGTTTGCATCTAGATGGTTCATCTAATCAAATACGTTAACCACATCAGGGGTTGACTGACAACTAAACAACAAAACTACAGAAACTCCTTCCCCTTCATATTCAGAGGAGGATATATAAGTGTCCCGCTCTGATAAAATACATTGACTACAGTGCAGTAATAGCAGCTGCTGGTGGTCGGCAGAGAATCTGGGTCTGGTTGCACAACATGCTCCCATCTCTCTTAGCTGCTCTTACAAAGGTTACGATGCAACAGGACACTCCGATCTATTTGCCGGGGTCCCAGACATTCAGAGTACACTGACCTTTCAAATAGACTTCTCAGAAAGCATCAGATCACTAACAGTGGGAACTGGCAAGTCAAATGTCTAATGGAATTGTACATCATCATATAGTTTTGTTCAGTTAGTAAATATGGCATATGCATTTTAGATTACCTCCATTGGGCTGTTGACCTATTGCAGCATGGTGTACGCACATATCTACAGTAACCATGCAACACATAATAGTGCCTATAAGCATAGATAGCATTGTAGTTAGACAGAACCCATTTGAAGATGTGAGAACGTTAGTCTAAGTTTATTTTAGTCATTAGTTGATTTTGTAATTTACTAAACTTTTGCTTGAATAAAATTTACAGAATATCTTATAGTTATGCTTTGGTAGCTCACAAGTTTGCTTGACCCACTTTGGCCTATTTTGTAAAGAAAGTCCTTTGTTTTGAATTGATTTTTGTTTTGGAGAGGAATTGGCTCCATTTTGTTTTTCCTATCTTATTTCCTTGTAAAATACTATGATAACTGATGTGAAGCGTCTCAGTTATCCTGGTCATAGTTTTCTAAGGGGATGAAAAATCAAAAGCAGCTGGACTTTGTTGAAGATACTTGAAAATGTTTCGCCTCTCCAGGAGGCTTCTTCAGATCTAATGACAGGGAATCCCAGGTAATTAACCTCTGTGGGGTTGTTATCAAGGCGATTGATAGGGCTTAGTTTGTTATTGTCTGTTTTGGGTGTGTTTGGTTGGTTTACTCTGTTTTTGCTAAAAGGAAAGCACCAGTGATGTCCGTATTTATGGGCCTAATAAATGCTGTAGAACTTCTAGCTTTCTGCGGATGTTGCATTATCCCAGGTTTGATTGTAAGAGCAGATTACAATACTTTATCCACCCAAAATGACTACACTCCATGGACAAGAGGACAAGTCACTATGGCTACAGTACTTGGCCTCTTCACAATGCCAACGATTGTTGTTACGAGACTTGGCTCTTGACTCTTAACACCCGTCACAACTGTCATTACATCAGCCAGGAGCACTAATGAACCAAGTGGTATCTATCACCTTGGTAATGCCTCCAAGGAAGTTGAATACCTTGGACTCCCTGCCAGACCTGTATGCCGTAAAGCCCATTCGCAAGCACACAATGTCACAACAGAAGCAGCCTTCTGAATAAGAGGCGAAACGCCTTCAAGAACCTACAACCACATCCAGTTGGCCTTGATTTTAACCACCTTGGATGATTTTCTGCTAGAGCCCAACTGGTGAAACATTTTTAAGCTTTAAAAATGTGGGTTCTGAAAGTTCACAAGTTTGACGTGTGTGTAATGCAGAGGTGTGTGGGACCCCTGGTTACCTCGCTCCTGAGATCATCGAGTGCTCCATGGACGCAGGGCACGTAGGATATGGTGCTGCTGTAGACATGTGAGTGTGCAGAGACAAAAAACATGCGACACAGTAGAAAGAAAGCCAATGTACAAATGCTGCAGCAATATCAAAACTATATTTAACTCATTGTGCACAGTCTATTGCGTCTGTAAGCTTGTGTGCCACATGAAAACTCACAAGTTGTGAGCTTTTCCTCTGGTTCATGCCTGCAGATGGAGTTCAGGGGTGATCATGTACACGCTGCTTGCAGGCTCTCCACCCTTCTGGCACAGGAAACAGATGCTGATGCTGCGTATGATCTTGGCCGGGAGCTACGACTTCTCATCTCCAGAATGGGAAGACCGCTCAGACACCGTTAAAGATTTGGTAGGCTGTTTTCACCCTGACTTTTGCCAGTTAGGTTATGTAAACAAAATAAAAGAATAAAATGATCAAAGACAGCTTGCCCTTTCAACCTAGTAACCTAGTAACCAAAGTATTGATATCACTTATAACAAATAGTGACGTCAAAATTTTAAGCTGCAGTAAGGTTTTAATTAAGAATGAATAAAACTCTCCATGTGGTGTCTTCAGATCTCTCGGATGCTGGTGGTGGATCCAAAGCAGCGATTTACAGCTACCGATGTTTTGAACCACTCGTTCTTTTCTCAGTATGTGGTGGATGAAGTACGGCAGTTCACTCCATACAGGCGCTTCAAGGTGAGATGTTCAAGATTGTCAGTTACATTCACATACACACAGCGTACCCTAAATGTATAGATTTATTTCCTACTTTCCAAAGTGTCAAAATATTGCAATGCCTATAAGTTGTCAGATTTTTTGGCTTCACTGTAAACAAATCTTAATGATCTTTGAGAGAAGGCACTCGAGTGTCGCATATTAGAGTGTCATTGAACACAACAAGGCCAGGTTTCAGAAGGATATAACTACTAAACCACACAAAATTGAATTTAAATATTTTCCAAAGAATATTTCACAATGTATTTGTTCATTTATAAACAGCATTATCTTGTATTTATTTACTTGATTTGATAGTTCCTAATGTCTTATTTAAGTTGGGCCATTGTAGTGTCTTATAAAACAAGTCTTTGCACGTACAATTTCAAATTAAGTTTCATTGTGCACTAAAATGAATGATTCCCTGGAAGGTAACCCCAACACTTACCGCATACTTAAGAATAACGTTTAATTGCCGGTGCAACAAAACGAATAGGAGGGTAAGAACAATCAAGCACAGTTTTTACACTCACACACAATCCTTAGAGGTCTAACATTAGTGGTCATTGGGTGTAGGTTTTTTTTCATGTGCACCTGTGAACTTACTCCCTAAATTTTCTCCTTCAGGTCATTTGCATGACTGTTCTCGCCACAATGAGAATCTACTGCAACTACCGCCGTGCCAAGCCCGTCACAAAAGAGGTGATCCAAAGTGACCCGTACGCTGTAAAGCCCATTCGCAAGCTCATTGACGCATGTGCATTCAAGATCTACGGCCACTGGGTCAAGAAGGGCCAAACTCAGAACAGGGCAGCACTTTTCGAGAACACTCCCAAGGCCATTCTGCTGACGCTGGCCACTGAGGGCAACGAGCCGGTCCATCACATCTGGTAACGAGCACTTGTTCCTCAGGATGGATCTGCTGAATGCACTCCTACTATGTGTGACTTTTTGTACTCTTCTCCGTCGTGTAAAACATAACCCCCTAATGCAAGGCACAGTTAATTAAAGTTTGTCTTAAATGTGGAGAGCATACTTTGCTTATGAATTTTAAATTGCCACATTGGTTATTATGGGATTGATTTCCCTCAACAATGGTTCACTAGGTGCAGACATCCGCAACAACACCAACGTTCAACACTTGCTTTCTATCCTCTTAAAACCTAGTTTTTAATTTGAGCCATCAGCCACTATGTTATCAAAGAGACTGTTTCTTTTAGACAATGTCCATATTTCAGATGTGGACACGAGGTTTTCACCTCTCTTTGTATGAGATATTGATGACAGCAGCCAAAGCAAAACTTCTGGAAACCACCTAGATAATTTAGCTACTATGAAAGTAAACCTGTGTATTTGAAATGGCAGGTACTTACATATTTGTGCACCATGTGGCCATTTAAACATTATGTAGTATGCACTCTACTTACTGTACAGGTAACAGCTTCAAGGAAATATGATAGCACTTTAAAATGTATGCTGTGGATTATTTATTAAAATGTGCGTTTAATTTAAACCGGCCGTGAAGAACTTCGTCTCTTTCCGACATTGAACGTAATTACGCAAAACTGTCGACACTTGCTTCTGATGTATAGGCTCTGACATACATATACTTGCCAGTGAGCTGCTGCTGCCATCACTACAGTCACTCCTCCACTTCAGCTCTGCCAAACCAATCATTCCTGGTTGGCATAAAAGGCATCACTGCCACTATATGCCAGCGTGGGCAGTCTATGGAGAATGTTGCCACACACTACTATATACTAAAAAGACAGATTTACCTGGCGGCGATGGGCTTAAAAAGCATTGTCTCAAATCTTTTGGAAAGGGCTTGAATGCAATGGACGTATGTTCAAATCCTGCACTCCAGTTTTAAAATCCACTTCCTGTTATAGGAAACGTACAAACATATTTTTAAATTTTCTAAACTGCATTTTTCTGTGTGTTTGTCCAACAACTTAAAGCCTAATGTAAAAAGCTAATACACAAGACCCATTTGAACTGTTACAGGTTTATTATAAAACAGAAGAGTGAGGTACATTCACATCCACAACATCTTTCAAGTATAAACAATCATCGAAGGTCTAACGCTGCTTTCCCGTGTGGAGCTGTGGATAGAAAGAAAAAAAAGGATTAAAACTACATTTAGAGTTAAATAGATCACAAACTGTGATATCTGAAGATTCTCAGTCATCCAGCTCATAGTTATTTAATGAAGGTTAAAATTATTTTGACTTCAACTTTCATGTTCTTACCAGAAGCGAAGGAGTTGACAATTTTATCTCATGTTCCTGCTTCAGAAGCAGCCACTAGTTGACCTGCAGAAGAGTAAACATAAAAACTTTAACATAAAAAAACTAACAGGATTTCTTGCAGAGCAGCGTCTTTCCAAATACATCTTTGTACTCATTCCTGTACAGTTGGATGAGGCTGAGGGAAGCACTCTTCCAGTCATTTAGCAGAAATGAGATTATGCTTTTGCATGGTGTCTGACTGTATCCACCACAGAGCAGCTGGAACAGAATTCTTCCATGCCTCAGAGAATTTTCATTGCTTGGAATAATAATTATGATGCATGTGGCGCGCAACTGTGTGTATAAACGTACCGTCCTCAGGCCTCTATCTGCCTGGAGGTCAGTCGTAGCAGTCCCGTCTGTTTGGGCCAGGGTGACCGCCTGCCACATGACAGAGCCTGCAGTACTGCGCTTCTCCACAAATATCCACAAATGCTGAAACAAAAAATTATAATACAGGCTGAGATAAATTTGTCTGCCAATGTAAAATATCACTGAGCTGGTGTATTCTAACACACACACACACGAGAAAAGAGTTTAAGGGATTAAGACTGAGCATTGAACAATTATTTTCATAATCCAAGCAACTCTCACATATGGTGGTTACTGCTTCATAAATTCAAATATTTTCAGTTTTCAACCGTTTATAAAGTTTTCTAAATGAACATGCTTGTATGATTAATCAATAAATGAAAATAGTTGCAGCCTTGTTAGATATATTTCTACGCAAAGCCCTGGTAGCCACATGTTTCTGTGTTCACTCTGACGTAAGAATGAGGCACGTCGTTAGTGCTCTTATCTGCTTGTGGAGTCAGTATGTGAAAACTATAATTTAGCATGGTGTCTGACTGCATTTACTATTTCAAGAGTAAAACAGAATTCTCCCATGCATTCAAATACTATGTTATGACATTTGAGTGTTGGCCAATGTCTGGCGAGGAAATTGGGCTGATAAGAGCTTGTTTTTAAAAATGTAGACAAAAAGGATTTCAAGGGTTGTTTTGGCTCCTCACACGTTGAAGTCAGTTAAATATGAGATACATGAACATTCATTTAGACACGTGTGGCTTGGCAGAGGCAAGGCCCTTCGCCATGTTTTGTGCTTTAGACCCTTAGAAAGGAACATATTTTAATTGTGCTATTCATTTGCTGGCAGCACTCTTCCAGCTTTATGTATAACATCCAGGATTACAAACCTCCTCACCTCTGCCACATGGAGGTCCGTGAGAGTCAGGATGGGAGCTCCTCCATGAGTCAGGTCATCTCCTCTAATGTATCTATCATGTGCGATAATCACAAAACAGGGGTACAGAAACATTAACATTGGGCATAACTAACGTTATATATTTTATACACAACAAAGTAGATTTTCTTTCACTTTTAAATTTTTAGGCCTTAAGTTAGCACAACTTAACCCTCCACTGGAAACACAGTCAAACACACTGGACCTATCTCAGTTCACAGAAGCATGATTACACTTAAACACCATGTCCATACACACGAGTATTTAGGGTATTAATGTCGTGGGGTTACAGCACAAATGTCCAGCAAACTCCCAGGTGCCACCACGTGCTTTCCACGTCCCTATGCCACTCCTGATGTTAACCACAGACAATCAGCCTTAATCTAGCAAATAAAACGTACCTGCGCTGAGCTGCGGCTTCAAATGTTCATTGTTCGATTTGAACGCTGGTTCCTTTTTACAAGAAACCTGGACGACTGAGTCCATCTTACGTTAAAATCACCGCCCTGCTCTATGCCGACTTCAACGTGGATTATCCAGTTAGCATTCTTCTTCGTTTATTTACAGCATTTTGTGCCGGTTGGAAACTTCTCATTACCGCCACTTTCCGGTCTGGAGAGTGGACTGCAAGATAGAAAAAAATCTGAGGAAAATTTCTTTGAAGATGCCCAATTGACTTTTAGTGGTGGACAGTTATTAAGAACATTTACTCAAGTACAGTTGTTACGGTAGTAAAAAATTTGAGTTACTTGTACTTTATTTTCGTACCACTCTGCTTCTACTCCACTACATCTCAGGGGTAAATATTGTACTTTTCTACATTTATCTGACAGCTTTAGTTACTAGTTGTTTTACAAATGAAGAATTTTTTTTACACACATTATATCTTAATAACATGTTTTGTTAGAAATTAAACTACCCAACCGTTTAGTACAGCTGACACTATTAGATTGAAATTAACTAACAACCCTTGTCAAGATCGTATTATGACATTTATCCTAACCATAACCCTATTATCTCGCTTGGCTGGGCTGGGCAAGCTAATTACACTTAAGAAATCTAATATGTCTCGTAACTGGATGTACTGTATAATGTTAGAATTGTGTTCAACCATAGGCCGTATGCAACAATAAATTGAACTGGTTGTAGTCCAGGAAAATTACTTTAATAGTAGGCTTATAGACTACTATGGGGTCCACATAGCATTGCACCCTTATTATTAAGTAAGACTTGATCTCCTATTTGTTTTGAAAATTGGCCACAGTATGTGTCTCTAGTGTAGATATTTTTAATAAATAAATAAAGTTTATTGAGTAAGGAATTAATAATGTTATCAAAAGTTTGATCCAGCTCTTTAGCTGGGACCCCAGGCCCAATCAGACCCCCTTAAGTTGAAACTGAAACTTCTGCTTCAATAACAGTAAACTGACTTTGATACAGTTATTTTAAGGATAACTAATGAAATGTAACCCGCAACTGCTTACACACAAAATCTTTACATGTCACACGATTTTTGAAACCTCTCATTCAAAGAGCAAAACCTCCATAAGCAGAAGCTTTTTTCAAAACACTACACACAATTCTTTACATAAGACACAAAAATCTAACAGGAAGTGACTTGCTTTCCTTTTCCAAACAAAATTCTACACTTATTCACCAGGTCACATAGCCACTGCTCACATGTGCAAACACTAACTGCTTAACTGATCACTAACTAATCACTGCTTTAGTATACAGTAGTACTACACATATAGGTCAAAGGACAGATGATCTGTTTTGAACAATGGATGCCAACAATGGACAGAGAGCAAGGGGAGTAGGAGGAAGAGGTAGGGGAAGGCAATGAGAATATGTTCATGGAGGATGGGTTGGAAGAGGAGGAGGAGGAGAGTAAAGAAGAGAAGGAAAGGGAGCCATCACTGATGAGATCAGGGCCACATTTATTGATCATGTGATTACCACAGGTTGACACTGAGAGAAGCTGAACTGACAGACCAGCCCAACTTTAGTTGCTTTAGTTTGGCATCCACAATTTGAACCTTCAGAAAGTAGAACAGCTTGCAACAGTCTAATGGTTATTTTAGCAGTATAGTATTGTAAAATAAGTATTAATTTTTAGCAATGAAAGTAAAAATTATACTTTTAGTTTGTATGTCGTTATGGTTTCCTTTTCTTGTATGCTATGAATATATTTTACACTTTGCAACTGTTACAACAGTCATGTTTTGCCAAATAAATATTTGCTGTTTCAACATTGTATTGGTGTTTACAGTGTACTTCTCATCACCTCTTAGCAGATTACTTTCACTCTAGAACATTGTATGATGTACACATAAGCCTATGAAAGACAAAAGCTTTAGATTTAGAAGAGTGTGTAAATGGTATATCCAATAATTTAGCATAATGAAAAAAGTGTATGCCATCTGATGCAGGTGTTTCATTTTGAAGGACATATGAGGCATTTTGCATTTTGTGTGAGCAGTTTGGGGAATTCTACGTAGGTTTATTGTCACAACACAACAAGTTGTAGATTGAAATTGAGTTTTGTAACCCCCTTCTACTACACAGAAGACTATACATTAATAAAGAATAAATGATAAAAAAAAATGGTAACAGAAATAAACTATCATCACTAGAGCAGTGTTGAGGATGAATTATTAGAGTTGATGATGATGATTCTAGTCAGGATGCTTTCTTTTGCTCCTCTGAAAAAGCTGACAACTCGGTGTGGGAATTTGGCCTTCGTTAAGCTTCCTCAAGAAATAACGTTACAGTCGTTTCTGAGCTTTCTTGTGGAGATGTGAGATGACCATGTCAGGTTCTCCGTGATGCTGATTCCCAGGAACCTATGAAACTGTTCACCTCATTGTGTATAGAGTTTTTAAAAAAAATGAGACATTGTTTTGAAAACGGGTGTAAACAGTTGTAAAAACTGTATAGCACATTTTAGCATAAGTTAGCCGTCAGCCGTTGATGACGTCATGGAACAGAGCCAGCGGTTAATGGGGGCCGGGCGGCGGTTCTTGGGGGGCGGTCCCTCACCGGCTTCCCTCTGATTGGTACACCATTCAGCTCTTCCCTTCCTCATCAGTGAGCGCTGTGGGTCGGCGAATGCAGAGGCTGCTGTTAGTGCCTTATCAACGCTGCCCGTACCGGTAAGTACCAGAGCACAACGTATGCTTTTTTACTATTATTTTAAAGACATTAGCCTGGTTTTGCAGCTTGAGTAGTCACCTTTGCTTGACACTTGAACAGAGTGTGTGTGATGCGCTCAAATCAACCGACTTATTTAATTTACTGCACTGGACAGGTAACATCCTCCTTTGCTAACAATTAGTAACGTAAAAATGCTTTACATTTTAGCTACATATTAATCGTTTACATGTTTGTTTTGGATCTTGCTCGCCCCCCTTCCACCGGTTCTCTGTAGTGTGCAGTCTATGGTAGTGTACCCGGGGGTGACGCAATACGGACAGAGGATGTCCATAATGGCCCCTCTCATATGGTTTGTTTAGGCAGGCTTTAACTTATGCAACGCTTTGTTTGTTTCACATGATCTGCCGGGGACAGACACGTGTTTATTTGAGATGAGCTCCGTCGATGCAGAAACGTTTGCACGTAGGTATTTCAGTCAATGGATGTATTTGCTGCTTCACTGGGTTGAAGACATCCGCTGCATACTGGTTAGTTAAACAGTGTGCAGCTGCTGGGAAAAATCACACTCACTCGGGACCCAGTTAATGACTAGATTTACCCTCAGATGACTTCCTAAAATTGCCTGACCATATCCTGCAGTCTATGCCAGTCATCAGAGTTGTAAGTCCTTCTGTTCTTGCATTTGTCTCACACTGTGTGCTTTTCTTTTTCCAGCAAAATGGCAACACTTTCACAGACAAAGGAACTCTTCCGGAGAGCAGAAGCTGTATGTTTCGATGTGGACAGCACAGTTATTAAAGAAGAAGGCATAGATGAACTCGCCAAGTTTTGTGGTGTGGGGGATGCAGTCACAGAAATGTATGTTTGTGAATGCTGTCGGTGTCTCATTAAACGGATTGAAAATACTTGAAAAGTACATTTTTCACCTGCCAAAAATTATGCATTCTTTTGCTGTTTCTAATTGTCAGGACTCGCAAAGCTATGGGAGGCTCAATGACATTTAAAACAGCCCTGACTGAGCGTCTGTCCATCATCCGATGTTCCAGAGAACAAGTGAACAAACTGATAACAGATCACCCGCCTCAGCTGACGCCAGGTATCAGGTGAGTATGAAGATTCAGCCAGTGGACTTTATCCCACTAAGTACAGAAATATTGGTATGCACAGGATACGCCAGAGGGAGTTACCATCTCCCACAGAAAACACACTGCTCCTCAACTGCCTGAAAACAGCTCAATTGTAGTCCAGCCTTTACTTCTGTAACCTATCTGCGTCACTTTGTAACATGTGCCATTATGCTTGCTTACCAGCTAGTGTGGCAGTTTCCACAAATACACCTAAATTTGACATTAAAATAATGTTGGTTACCCCCCCAACAGGCAGTCAGTGGACTTACAGTTGTTTCTCTGATGTGGAGACACGGCACAGTTGAAATGCTATGAATGAAAGATACTTTTTTAAAAACAATTTATAATTTACCACTCTGAAACATCTTGCTACAGTCTAGGTTGCGAAGCAGGTTCGCATTGTTCTGCCTGTATTTCGGGATCAGTCTCTGGTTCAAACTGGCTGAACTGAGGCCGTAGTTACCAGGGGTGAGTTTGTAAACACAATGGCGTTAAACACGCAGGGAAATGCATTGCACTCGCGCACACAACAGGGTGTTCAGGGAACCACCGTTTCTGTGGGGAAAAAACCCTTGTTTTTCTATGTTTTGTATGTGCTGAACTCAGCCCAGCCTAAGTGGTGTTTGTTTCAAATGACACTGCCTTGCTTGTCAGGATCAGCCCCACTCTGCTTCTGATTGGCTAGTAGTTCTTAAAAAGGTACTCTACATGTGCAACTCCCACCAAAGATCTAATAGAAGGTGTGTCACTCACTCCGATGCTAAAATGGAGCGTTCAACACACAGGGTGAAAAGAGGTGCTGCAGCAATGTGCGGTATGATAAAAATATAGTGTTTTTTTCAAAATTAAACCATGTAAACCTGTTCTGGTACAACCTGTAATTAAAATTATAAAACTGAAAATGAACATAATGTGACCTCTTTAATTGTTGTGGCCATTTAAAAAAAAAAGTTTTAATTTAAAATAAATAAATAAAACAAGAATATTTTGTTTAATAACACCCTCATAGTTGCTAACATGAAAGACTATTTAATGGACATTTATTAAACTTCTTTATTGTTACATTATTTATGCTTGTTATTTATAGCATTAATGCTATACATGCATTAACCTTTTTAGCCTTTTCTGGTTATTTGTGCATATTATGCATAGGTGCTTATTTACTCACATCAACTTGGCTTACTGGTCCAAAGTAGATTTTATTATACAAAAATATTACTAAGTAAAAATTGCATCCATTTAATTTGAGCATTCATAAATGACTATTTATCTTCATCTAGGGAGCTCGTGGAGCGTCTGCACCAGCGCAACATAAAGGTGTTTCTCATCTCAGGTGGTTTTCGCTGCATTGTGGAACATGTGGCCACTCAGCTAAACATTCCTCTGCATCATGTCTACGCCAACCGGCTCAAGTTCTACTTCAATGGTAAGAGCTAAAGACAGGAGTGTGTGTGGAGCATTGGAAGTGTCTGTCTGAATATGTGTATGAAATAACTGAGTATCAGCCATTAGTGGATTGCTTTGGTATTTTTCAACCTGGACCTAAATTACTGTTTTTATCAAGCGAGAGTACATGTCATCGCCATGGCCTTAGCTTTTGGTTTTAACCAACAGCAGAGCCTTTTAGAGGGCGGAGCAAGTACAAAATAGAAATAGTAGTTACCTAGATGTAACTCCAATTCTTTGAATACAGTCCTTAAATTAGTCCTCTAACCACAAGCCCAGCTGGTCCTAGTTGTTGTTGCTGAGTTTCAAAGGGAGACGAGCAATGCCCGCACTGAGGCTATACAGGGGGAAGGTGCTGTTGGGCAATGTGTGCAGAAAAACATCTGTCTCAGGTGCTGAGGCAGAGCCTTGTGAGGTTAAATCAACAGTGTTGAGAGCGCCGCACCTACTTACTTAGGCTGAATCCCAATCTCCACACTGGCCAATCGCCACGATGTTCCCGTTAAGTCTGTGAGCCCCGAAGACAGTCCCACTGTCAAATCAAATTACCCACAGTTCATAGCGTTGTGATGTTAAACACGGGGTTACCGGGTGAAGCCTGGGTTTAAAAAGATAAACAAACATGGGAGGAGTAATGACAAGGGGGAAAAAAAGCAGTTTACATGTAAGTGTACCATGCTGTTTTGATAAAAACAAATAAATTGGTAATTTAAAAATTGCATTTTGCCCACAGGTAATTTTCAAATATTCAATTTAAAATGCAACAGCCTGGAATTTGTTCAAATCAGACCCTCGGCTGTATAGAAACTACAAAACGTAACTTAAAAAGTCCCATACCCACAATTGTTTTGGTGTAGTCAAGGTAACGTAACGTGATATGTCACAAAGTCTTGTCCCATTAAACCATTTCGGGCCCTTTCAGCCTGTCTCACTTAGGTACTTACCAGGTGACATCAACTAAGTCTGTCTGGGTTCAGGTTTTAGGCTTTAGGATGGAAATTGGGATTGAGCAATAGAACTGGAGTTACATCCAGGTAACTACTATTTTCTTGCACACATGAGAATCATGTGTAAGTGGGAGCTGTTTTTGTTTTTTAGCATGGACAAGAAGTAGATGCTGCACAGACTTGCACAGTGTGAATTAGAGGGTGTAACAGGAGTGGATTTTTACTCCTGTCCCATACTGCTCCCCCAAAAATAAGGAATAGCAAAAGCAATATGGAAAAGAATCAGGCCTGAAAATGTGATGCACGTGAATCATGCAGATC